>JASDQU010371953.1:0-24243 GCA_032191745.1 Picea mariana | reverse complement strand
TGGGACACTTAATTGCTTGTTAAATGAGACAATTGAAATCATATTGTTAATCATTCTAATGGGTTCTCTCCTTTGGAGGCATGCTATGGCTATCAATGTCTCTCTCCTTGAATCATATTATTAATCATTCTATTGGTTTTCCTCCTTTGGAGGCATGCTATGGCTATCAATGTCTCGCTCCTTATGAGTTTCCCATTATTGTTCAACCACCATCCTCTTCCTAGTAGACTAGTAGTTAAAGGAACAACACAATGCTTCAACCTTTGTTCAATAAGTAGCTAAAATTCATGATCAAGTTGTTGCCGCTCTATAGGCTTATCAAGAGTGCTATAAGGGTTTTCATGACCATCATTATGCCCCCTAGAAATTCTAGGTTGGCGACTGAGTGTGGTTATGACTACACAAATAGAGGTTCAAGGCCAACACCATAATAAACTAAAACTTCTATACTACGACCCTTACACTATTATTCAAGAGATAATGATAATGACAAGATCAATGATAATGCCTATCATCTCAACTTGCATTCTCAACTTGGCATTTATGACGTGTTCAATACCAACAACCTCAAATTTTTTGAGCCTACTTTGTTTGATAATGAGGAAGTCACTATTTCACAGGAAATGTTTCTTTTTTCAAACCACATAAGTCATAACTTATCAAACGATTTGGCGATCAAACCATATTTATAAAAAATATATATCATTTAGCTTAGGAAATAACCCATTTATTTCTTGTTACTACCTTTAAAATTTGGCAAAAACACCATTCCATTAGTGTCACATGTGCATCACTAACAATAATTAACAAAAAAATCTCATAGTAAAATATTTAGAGAAAAACAAATTTTCATATCAATTATAGGGAAGGGAACTTGCAACAAAAAGAAATGACAATAAAAAATATCTTTAGAAATACATGAAAAAAAAATTCTACACGCTAATATACAACATGATATAGCACCTATATGTTGAAAAAAGTGAAAAAAGATAACACAATTAAGCTATTAAAAACATTTTCTATGTAGTTAATATTCCCTAAAATTTGGGATGCACAATCTTTTATTTGGCGAAAATATTAAGAAATCTTATTATATATTCATGGAAAATGTTTATATTTAAGGGAAAAGTATAACTGTATGCATAACTATAATAATTGATGAAAATTCACTAAAAAACATTATTCACACCCTACTGAGAGTTTCAATAAGTTTACACTCACTCCACTAGACAACACCATCATACTTCCTATTTGATTGGGTAACTTCCATTTTAGGCCAAGTGGTTTCTAGAGCAATTGTTTCCGAACACCTATTCCTCTATAAATATTTCATAACTATTTTAACTAAATAAATGTACATTGAGTAATTACTCTATACAATTTTTAGAGTGTTTAATTTTTATGTTATCTTTACAAAAGAATTCACCTTGAAGAATAGAGTTTAATCTTTTCTAGCTTCTCATAATTTTGGAGTTTGTTATCTATTTTGAAGAAAAAACTTACTAAAAAACATATCAGAGTGAGCAGTAGATTTAATGGTTATAAAAACCAACACAATCCTCAACTAGGGCCAAAGAAAATAGTGTTTCCCTCTATTTCTGTGGTCTTTGTGAAAAGCAAAGATCAATTATTCCTTCACATGTGAAATGGAAAGTTTCATCACCTCTTCGTAAAAGCCTTAGGATACATTACTACCTTGTTTGGGATATCCCAAGCAATGATTTGGCTACCATGAAGTCTTACTTATTGTCGCCTTGTAATCATAGACTAGCTACATGTAATGAACCAACTTACATACATCAATAGGACCCATATCCCAACACCAAGAACAATCATATCCCAACACATAAATCAATAGGACCCATATCCCAACACTAGGACCAAATCCAATGAAATTTACAATAATTTTGGAATTAAAAAACAATTGAAAATAAACCCCATATTAAACTATACGAAAACAATTTAGTGCCGTTATCCAAGCCCATGATTGCAATATGTCCCCAGGGATATAACAAAGACATAAAAATGATCAATTGAATTGGGTGTTCATTCTCAAATGAAAAGAGGTGATAAAGATAGGATACTAGGGGGTCCCTATCACATGAAAAAATAAAGATATAAGCAATCTTTTTAAAATGCCATTATATCGTATTTTACTTTATTGTTCACAACAAACAAGTCATACATCTTATTGGAGAAAAAAAAATTTGTTTGAAGAAATAAATAAACTTTATTATCCCCATCTTTAATTTGACGGACAAATTACCACATTAAAAAATTTACTCATCATTAAAATTAAATAAAATGCTTAAACTTTTAATAAAAAAAATAAATGAAATACTTAAAACTTTTAATAAATCGTTATGAACTTCAAATTTTACTAATAAATTGGATTTCAAATTCCAATCACTAAGATACCATTTATGTGGTACTTTATTAATCACATCAGATAAATCAAGGCAATTGATTTTATGGTCCAAGTACAGTAAGATGCCATTTATGTCGTATTCTCTGTTCACAAAAGTCATAGAGTACTGGAAAAAAAAATAGTCGAGTAAAAAATTGAGTTTATTGTCCACGTACACGAATTCAACCGAGTAAAAAAAATGAGTTTATTGTCCACGTACACCTAGTAAAAAAATTGATTTTATTGTCCACGTACATGAATTCAACATAGTAAAAAAATTGAATTTATTGTCCACTTACATGAACTCAAACGAGTAAAAAAATTGAGTTTATTGTCTATATACATGAACTCAACAAACAGGTTTCACATGGTAAAGTCTATTAAAATATATACATACCCTGCCTCCTTATAACCTCTTTTATAAGATAAAACATTTTCAACATTTCTCTGAATAAGTTAGTCACTGAATAAGTTACTCAGTAATCATTTGCCCAAATATTTGCTTCCCATGTCCATCCACTGCTACTTTGGAGCAATTTTATAAACTTTGTGGAACGATGGAAAAAATCAGTTATGGCAAATGAGGCAACTAGATAGCACCAGCCAGCGTGTTATTGCATTTGTTTGCTGTGATTAGTGCTCAACCAGGTGATTCAACAAACTAACGGGATGAAAAGACTCATGAATTCTCTTCTGCTGGGAATGTTGCATTTTTGTTTTGTTTTATACTGCTCTCATTTAGTTTTTTCATATTTGGCATATAAGATATATTGTTTCATTAATCAATTTATGGCCATGTGGTAGGATTTCTGAGCATCGATTGCGGAGGGAAAACAAATTATACCTTTGAAAATAATATAACATGGGTTACTGATGCTAATTACATAGACGTCGATAGGACAGCACAGGCAGGGCACGTAGCCTTACCATCTTACCGGCAAAGCCTACGATTATTTCCAAAGCCTCTCAACAAGAGTTGCTATCAGTTGTCTATTGGCCCCAGTGTGCCTTACCTCTTAAGACTATGGTTTGTCGTTGGAAATTACATTGGATTCCAAAAATTGCCAAGTTTATCTTTCTCTGTTGAGACATTGGATATGTTGGTTGTACGAAACATAACAATCACAAATACAAAAGTATCCTATTATGAAAAAATCTTGGCTAGTTCAGGCACAGTGATATATGTTTGCTTGATCAGAATCAATGAGAGTGATGATCCCTTTATTAGTGCCATCGAGTTGAGGACTCTCAGAGTCATTCAAAGTCTTTCATACCTAATTTGGTGTGCATGGTATGGAAAATATTGGTGAAATATGGTAATTTATGGTCCCTTTCTTGACGCAGCATGGTCCATCTTGTGTATTGGTCCTCGTATCTTGTGATAGGGTAGTATTTTTCTTTAATGGCATCCCTGAAGGAATCCCATGTGGGGGTGACCGAAAATATTTCATATTCCTCTATGGCCCTTTGCTCAGAGTAAGTATCCCACCAGTCCTTAACATGGGGGACAACATTGAGGAGTGCAAAAGTAATCTTTTCCCCGTTGGAAAAATTGTGGACTGAAAAATACCCTTCGATCAAATTCAACCATTTATCTACAACACTTGCATCTATCAGTCCTTCAAATAATGGAATATCAAAATATACTTGTACCTTGAAGGGGGTTGCATGGTCGCTTGATGAAGATGTGTCTCCTGTGGGAAATTCTCGAAGGATCTATGCAAAGTTGTCCATCATTTTGTTCCTTTGTCGCGCAAGGGCTTCCTCAAGAAACATTTTAAAAGGTCTCCTACTCCATCATATTTCTTCTTGTCCCCCGTGGGTTGTTTTCGGGCTCGACGTGACCGATATTGCAAAGGATCGTCTGGTTCGAGTCCCAACTTCTTGTACCCAGATCTTGTCGAGGAATAACAGATTGAACACAATAACACAGAGATATGAAGAAGAACAATAGATATCCAACAAAGAATAAATTCTATTGAATAAATAAAATAAGTTGAAACTGTAAAACTACAGAACTGGAAACAACTTGCTCGAATGGTGGTAGCTATCTCTGAGAAGAGATGTGGCTGCTACATGCATCCATTTGAGAAAAATGATTACAATGAGGCTCCAGAGGCCTTTTAACATTACTCATGAATGCCAAAACCCTAGACATCCAAAAACCTAACCCAAAGAGATGAAACACCAAAATTTATATGGGCCCCGATGGGTAAGTTGGTACCTCAACTTCTCGGGGTCGTAACTTTTGCATACGACCTCCATTTTAGGCTCGTGATAGCCCGTTGGAAAGATATTTTCGATAGCTACACATTATTCGATCAAACTTTGACTATGTATATAGTTTGACTGTGGCAAGCCAAAAAAAAAAATTGTTTAGGGCCCCAAAACAACCCTGGAAGTAAAAAAAGATGTACTGGCATGGAAACTTCCAAAATAAGCCAGTTGGATTCGGTGGGCAGCCACCAATCTCCACCTGGAAGCTGTGTAGGCTTCAATCAACCCCAGAAGTGTAGAACCCACAATTACAAAGAATTACAAAAGAACATGATGAACTAAAAACTATCAAGAGGAGCCAGTTGGAATAGGTGGGTGGCCACCAATATCCACCTGGATCATTTATAAATTGAATTAGTTGTGTGTTCCTACTATTCTCGATTCGAATCTCATTCGTCAAGCTCATGAATCTACTTATGGAGGCCATTCTGTCTCTCGAAAAACTTTATAGAACCTCCAACGACAGTTCTTTTGGCCTACCATGCAATGTTATATTGAGACTTTAATTTGCAATTACCCCCTTTATAGCACCAACAAACCTTCTAACCATAAATTTGGTCTCTATCAACCATTTCCCATCGCCACTTGGCCTAGGCATCTCTCTCTATAGATTTTTTCAATGGCTTACCTATGAATTTCCAAAAACATGATTGTGCTTTTTTTGTGGTCTATTGAGTTTCCAAAATGACCATCTTCATTTTCTATACTAAGACCACATTTGCATCTCAAACTATAATTTTTTTTTCACTCATGTTTGGTCCCATTTTGGTCTCCCTCTTAATATTGTCTCCAATCATGATTCTTGTTTCCTCAATACCTTTTGGAAGACCCTGTGGCACTTTCTAGGATATAGGATTAGCTTCTCCACCACCTTCCACCCCCATGAAAATGACCAAACTAAGGTGCTTAATCACAATCTCATTCATACTCTCATGATCTATTATGCTAAACACAAACAATGGGACACTTAATTGCATGCTCAACGAGACAATTGAAATCATATTGTTAATCATTCTACTGATTTCTCTCCTTTGGAGGCCTGCTATGGCTATCAACGTCTCTCTCATTATGAGTTTCCTATTATTCTTCAGCCACCATCCTCTTCTTAGCAGACTAGTAATAGAAGGAACAACACAATGCTTCATCCTTCGTTCAATAACTAGATAAATTCATGATCAAGTTGTTTCCACTCTACAAGCTTCTCAAGAGTGATATAAGGTTTTTCATGACCATCGTTGTGCCCTCTAGGAATTCCAAGTTGGCAACTGAGCATGGTTACAACTAGATAAATAGAGGTTCAAGGTAAACACCATCATAAACTAAAACTTGTATGCTACGACCCTTACACTATTATTCAATGTATCAACGATAATCCATATTGTCTGGACTTGCATTCTCAACTTGGCATTCATGATGTGGTCAATACCTACAACCTCAAACTTTTTGAGCCTCAATTTGATGAGGAAGTCACCATTTCACACTGAATGTTTCTTTTTTCAAACCACATAAGTCATAACTTATCAAACCATTTGGCGATCAAATTGTATTTATAAAAAAATTATATCATTTCGCTTAGATGACAACTCATTTATTTCTTGTTACTAATTTAAAATTTGGCAACGACACAATTCTATTAGTTTCACATGTGCATCACTAACAATAATTAACAAAAACAATCTCATAGTAGAACATTTAGAGGAAAAAAAACTTTCATATCGATTAGAGGGATCTTACAACAAAAAGAAATGGCAATGAAAAATATCTTTAGAAATACATTAGAAGAAAAATATACTAATATACAACATGATATAGCACCCACATGTTGAAAAAAGTGAAAAAAATAATAACCTGTTAAAACCATTTTCTTTTCCTACATAAATTTACATGATTTCAATTGAAAATTCATGGTTTTTTCAAGAGTAGTTGCTATTAACTAATTATCCATATGTTGTGAATATTCCCTAAAATTTGGGATGCATAATCATTTATTTGACGAAAATATTAAGAAACCTTATTATATGTTCATGGAAAATGTTTATATTTAGGCAAAAAATAACAGAAGTGTATGCATAACTATAATCATAAATTATGCTACAAGTTTTTTAATTTTAATGAACATACTGAAATTTAACTTAATAAAAAAACATTGTTAGTTTCCTCTTACAATTGATACTTTGTTGGAAGTTTGCACTTGGTTTTGAGAGAAAGTCTCATATTCTAGAAAAAGTGGAGACACTTACACCTCTCCATGAAAACACATATCTTCAAAGTATCTTCAACCTAAATAAATATTTCATAGCTATTTTAACTAAATAAATGTACATTAAGTAATAAGTGTATACACTTTGGAGTGTTTATTTTTTATGTGTTCAAAAATCCTAAAATTATAATCTTTACAAAATAATTCAACTTGAAGAATAGAGTTTAATCTTTTATGGGTTTTTGAGTTTTTTTTTGATAAAATGGGACAGTAGAGTGATAGTACATAAATATTCAATTATCTTTTAAATATCAATATATTGGACTGGATTATATAGAGTGCACAAGTTGTTATTAGTTCTAACTTATTCCAAAGATAACTGGAGAGGTTGAGAGAATATCTCAACCACACACCAAATTAGGATCTCACAAATCCAACTCTCTAACAGCCTCTTAAGAATAGGATCACACAACTCACTTATAGATTAACAAGCATATTAAATAAGATGATAGATGTGCACTCCCCAAACACAAAGCCATAACTACCCTTCTCCCTATTGTTTTGAAAAAAATGAAAAAAAAAACAACTTAGTAAATAACATATCATAGTGAGTTGAGTAAATTTAATGGTTATAAAAAGCAACACATACTCAATTAGGACCAAAACGAAGATATTCAATGTTACCCTCAAACCCTAAGGACACATTACTACCATATTTGGGATATCCAAGCATTGATTAGGTTACCCTGAACTCTTAGTCCTGAGGGCACATTAGGACCGTATTTGGGATATCCAAGCACTCACATTAGGACCGTATTTGGGATATCCAAGCACTCATTAGGTTACCATGAACTCCCTATGCAAAACCAACTCAAGCCTCTACCAATGTCATCTCACAACCACCCTTTGGGCTCCTATCCTAACACATATGTCAATAGTACCAAAGCCAATGGAATTTATAATAATTTTGGAATTAAAAACCATAGATAATAAACCCTATATCAGACTATAGGAAAGGAATTTGTTGCCCATCTGTACGGGCCAAGTAATCTAAGCCCATGATAGCAATATGTCCCCCAAGGATATAACAAAGACATAAAAATGATCAATTGAAATGGGCGTTCATTATCACATGAAAAGCAGAGATAAAGATAGGATAGTGGGCGTTCATTATCACATTGAAAAAGTAAAGATATAAGTAATCTTTCTTAGATGCCATTTATATCGTACTTTATTGTTCGCATCACAAAAGTCATAAGTCATATATAGTAATGAAAAAAAAAAAATATTTGTAAAAATGATTTTTTTTTATTATACACATTAAAACATTAAAGATTAAATTTGACAGACAGATTATCCACCATAAACGGATACTTATCGATCAATAAAATAAAATACTTAAAATAATTTTTAATATTAGTTATAAACTTCATATTTTAATAATAAAATGGTTTTCAAATTCCAATTACTAAGATACCATTCATTTATGTGGTACTTTATTAATCACATCAGATAAATCACACATAGAGCAAACAAAAGTGATTCGGACCAGCTTTATTGTCCAGATACACGAACTCAATAAAGGCAATTGATTTTAGTGTCCACGTACAATTAGATGCCATTTATGTCGTACATTCTCTTTACAAAAGTCACATAGAGTACTGAGGAAAAAAGATATTCGAGAAAAAAAACTGATTGTATTGTCCACGTACACGAACTCAAAAAACAGGGTTCACGTGGGCAAGCATCTAAAGTTGTTAATATAAAGCTGTTGCAGGTGGATTATAGACTGTTAGATTTGAAAGTAATTTAGATTAGACAGTTTATAATCCAACGGTCTATAATCTATTGCAGTAGCATTCAATATTAGGTAACAGGTTGAATATTGCTAGTAAAAAGTTACAAATAGTACTGAGAAAAAAACAAATATTGAAGGAAACAAAATGACTTTATTGTGCAGGTACAACTTAAAAAATAGTGCTTAATAGTAGATTCAACCTTATAATCTATTGGCAGTATTTGCATTCAATGTTACAAAACAGTTTTATTGTTCAACTACCTATAATCCATAATTCACCAGTCATAATCCATACTTTAGTAGTAACTTTTTTCAGATAATATATTTGGGGGAAAACCCTAGATTATTCAAGACACAAGGTCAAATCAATAATAGAGTTTAAAACCATTACAACAATATAGTTATTATGAAATCAATATATCACTAATATATCACTACCCTCTGTGAAAAGGATAACACTCCATCCCGCAACAGCTTGAATTAGACCCAATTGAAAATTCAGTAATAATCATCTCCGGAAATCTTTGCTTCCCATCTCAAGCTACTGCTACTCAGGAGCACTTTTCAAAAATTTGTGCAACGATGGACAAAATTCGTCATGGCAAATTGGGCGGTTGGATAGCACCAGTCATCCTGCTCTTGCATTTGTTTGCTGTGATTAGTGCTCAACCAGGTGATATATATGACAAATTCCTGTTGTTTTATACTTCTCTCATTTAGTTTTCATATTTGACATGTAAGATATATTGCTTCATTAATCGATTTCTGTCCGTGTGGCAGGATTTCTGAGCATCGATTGCGGAGGGAAAACAAATTATACCTCCGAAAATAATATAACATGGGTCACTGATGCTAATTACATAGATGTCGGTAGGACAGCACAGGCAGGGCACGCAGCCTTACCATCTTACCAGCAAAGCCTACGATTATTTCCGAAGCCTCTCAACAAGAGTTGCTATCAGTTGTCTATTGCCCCCAGTGTGCCTTACCTCTTAAGACTGTGGTTTGTCGTTGGAAATTACAGTGGATTTCAAAACTTGCCAAGCTTCTCTTTCTCTGTTGAGACACTGGATATGTTGGCTGTGCGAAACATAACACTCATAAATACAAATGGATACTATAATGAAAGAATCCTGGCTAGTTCAGGCACAGTGATATATGTTTGCTTGATCAGAACCTCTGAGAGTGATGATCCCTTTATCAGTGCGATCGAGTTGAGGACTCTGAGAAAAGGCATGTATGGAGAGGCTAAGGCAGGAACAATGTTGATTCTTGGGGCAAGAACCGCCGTTGGTAGAAATTCCACGGCAAGGTGAACATTCTGAACATTTAAATATCTACGAAATCTCAGAGTCTATTGGTGATGATATTTATTGCAATATTGTAAAGTTGTAACTTTTCAAAAATATCTCTATATATGAACGGAGTGTTGAGAAAGATAGTATTGACTACAAGGAGTTTGAAGTTTGAGATGTGTTGCAGAGTTCATATTTTCAAAAAGATTGTGCTTTTAAGCAGTTGTGATATTTTTTAGTTAACCATTGAGTTGAATAGTTTTGTATGGTAAATTAAGCAGGTATCCTGTTGACAACTTCGACCGCATGTGGACATCCGCTGATGCTCAAAATAAAGATAGTGTACAGCCTGTAAGTTCCAAAGTGCTCATTTCAACAAAGAATACCAAGGACCTTCCTCCAGTTGCTGTCATGCAAACGGCATGGGTTGTAGACAGCTCGGAACCCTCCTTGGGATTCACTGAACGACCGTTCGTGCAAGGAACCAATTCATTACTTCTGTTGTATTTTGCAGAGATCGAGACGCTAAATATGACTGAATCGAGATCTTTTTACATCACAATAAATGGTGTAAAACGGTCTGAAACCATTAATCTGGTGCGAAATTATTCTGTCTTAGAGCTATCCTTTCTATCCAATACAACAGATATCCAATTTAATCTAGTGAAGGCCCCTAACTCGACAGTTGGTCCACTAATCAACGCCTTTGAGTATTACATCCTAGTTGATACGCAACCGGCAACCTATTTAAAAGATAGTAAGTGCCCTCACTAAACTTTTCATGCTCAAATTACTGATATTATTATTGAGCGTCTCACCAAGTAGCTCTTAAATTGCAGTTGAAGCTCTTGATGATATCAAAAGGAGTTTTAACATAAAAGATTGGATTTCCGATCCTTGCTATTTGATCCAGTGGAAAGGGATTGGCTGTGATAGGAGCTCTTCCCCCATAAGAATTTCGAAAATGTAAGTTTGATTCTTCGATTTGTTTACAGCTCAATTTGTAAAATTGACTAGACTTCTAGGTGAGACTGTAAGAGTTCACCATAATCCTCTTGTTTCCAGAGATTTGTCGGGAAGGAATCTTACAGGATCGGTGCCGAAAGATATTGGACAGTTATCAGCATTAGTTAATGTGTAAGCAGAATTCTACTTTTTTTATCTCCCTTTGTAACCCATAAGTATCTCTTCTAAGAAATCCTCCAAATAGAATACAACAGGTACCAAAATGCGATTATAAATGTTTCTATGTTTTTTTTTTTACCAAAATGCGATTATAAATGTCTCAATGTTCTTTTTTTCCAGCAGAAAAATTCCTCAATTATATTGATAATATAATTTTTTACAGCACCAGTAGATACAAGATCCAGTAGATACAAGATATAGCTCTTTCTTCGGAGATCAAAACCTATGATTAACTACGATCAGTCCCCTGAAAGAGGCTAAAGATTGAAGCCAAAAAAGTGTACAAAAGATGGCTAGAACAATAAAGCTGTCATAAACTTTTCTCATGCTAAAAAGCAGGGATAGGAGCAGAAAACATAGAGTCAAGTGCACAGGAATTACAAGAAATGTGGACAGGAATTACAAGGACTGTGGATGATTTAAAAGAAATTTATATGGACAGTAGGGCACTCATTGTAGTCGAGCCAAGCCAGTGATTATAGGAAAGAAGGCGGGTTTGCTTCTGAAAAGCAATTTTAGAGAGGGCGTTTGCTTTTTTATTATTTTTTCTTGGAGTGTGAAGGAGAGTGAGTTGCCTAAAATTTTGTTGAAGCTCCTGCGATCTGTCCATCCAGCCCAAGAGGGAGGAAATCTGTAGCTTACCTTTAGAGTTTAACCAGTCAATCATGATTTTTGAGTCCCCAAGAAGTTGGAAGTTGAGAAGGTTTAGCCTAGTAGCCAAGAGAAGGGAAGCCCAGGCCCCCATCAATTCCGCCTTTGTATTAGTGTAGGGGCTGCTATTTAGAGTCTAAACAAAGAAAGAGTTTTTTGTAACATGATTGTGACCCCCTGCTCCACAGTTGAGTCCATCTGCAAGAGCAGTGTCGTCGAACCATCTAGTGGGCAGCCCCTCAGAGATTTCCGTCTAGCGTCTTAGCTTTAGAGATTTTTTTCTTTTGTGAATAAAATTCCAGCTAGGAAAAAGGCTGAGCGCTTTGAAGGTGACCGAGGAGGTGGAGGGAAAAACACCATAAAAAATAGACCTGTTTCTTTCAATCCATACAAACCAACAAATGTATGGTGGGAGCGTGCCCAGAAGATGTTGTGTGTTGTTCCAATGATTAAAACACTCCAGAAGTGTGGATCCATCCCAAAATGACGAGAAGTGAAGAATCTCCGATATCCTAGCCCAGGCGCGCTGAGTAAACTGACATTTAAAAAAAAGATGCAGCGCCGATTCCTCCTCCCTGCGATAGAGTGGGTAGTAGCTTGGTCCGATCCATCATTTTCTCCAAAGGATATCCCAAGTATTTAGCTTGTTTTTTATTGATAGCCAGGTGAAGATTTTTAATTTCAACTGGAGGTTCCAGCCCCAAATGTTTTTCCTCCAGCCAACTAAAGAGCACGACCACTGTTTATTTGTGATGGCAGCATATATATTTGAAGCTGTTAGGCGCCTAGAGGAGTCCCCACCAGTCCAAAGGAGGGTGTCCTCACGGTCTTGAAGCAATATACTTGCTGACTGTAAGGAGAGAGTAAAGAGATCCCACTCTGAATCGAGAGGAGAAGGAAGACCGAGATCTCCGCTAGAGCTCCAACAATGGGTGATGGAATTTGTGCCTCTCAAATTTGTAGCCTGGAAGAGAAAAAAGATATGCAGAGAGTGGAGAAAAGTAAGGAGCTGAATCGAAAAAATTGTAGAGTCTCCCAAGCTCAGAATCCGATCCTGACAAAGGTGTATTGAGTGGCCAATCCTCGAATTCCAAGAGATCCAGCGAGATATGATTGGGGCCGTCCGCGCTAAGTTTCTCCAAGTATAAGAGGCGGAACTGGGGATGGAAGGAGGCGATCTAAGCCAAACAACTGTTGTAAAAGGGAGATATTTGTCCATGATGACAGAATGTCAGATCTGTGTGGTTGTAAGCACACGCCAGAGTGTGTTTGCTGCCAGCGTCAAATTGAAGAAGAGAATGTTCCTAAGGCCCCAACCACCTTTATGTTTTGGCTTTGCAATAGTATCTCAGCTACTGAGATGAAGTCGTGGAGTGGTTGAACAACCCGACCAGAGGAAGTTGAAGGAGAGCTTGCGGAGTTTGTGGAGCACAGTCAGAGGGAGGGCTGCCAATGCCATCCAGTAAACCGGTTTCCAGGGAAGATTTTAGGAGAGTGTAACGTCCGTCGAGGGAGAGCCAATGGTTGCACCAATTTCCAATTCATTTTTTCACTTTTTCCAGGAGCCAATTCCAGTCAGCGATCCTATAGGAGTTTGCCTTCATGAAGTATCCAAAATAATTGAAGCTTTCAGACAGATTTGTGAAAGTATATGGGAAAAGTAGGTGGAGTTGAAAAAGAGTCTGATCAGAGAGATTTGAATAATGAAAAGAAGACTTGGACCAGTTTCTTTGTAGACTAGTGGCCCTACAAAAAACAAAAAGAATGTTCTTGATTTCACTCCATTCATGTAAAGAGTTGTTTTTCAAAATCAAGACATCGTCTACGAAAAGAAGATGGAGGATCTTTTTCAACCTTGAAACCTTTACCCTTGTCAAAAGCCCTTGAGATTGGCCAAGTTTTAGTAGAAGGTTCAGACCTTCCATGACTAGAATAAAAAGGAGTGGGAAAGTGGGCAGCCCTGGCGAAGGCCTCTGCCACTATGGAAGAAGGGAGAGGCTTCTCCATTGACAAGAACCGAGAAGGTGGCATTCGAAACACAACCCATAATCCAATTTATGAAGGTCGGACTGAAACCGGATTGAATCAGAACCAAACTCAGAAAGTCCCAGTCAATGTAATCAAAAGCCTTTTTTAGATCCAATTTTAGAATGAGTGCCTTGATTTTTTAGCTTTAATATTGTGAAGGCACTCTTGTGCAGTTCCTATAGCATCGAGAATCTGCCTGCCTTTGAGGAAGCCCAACTGTTCACAATATAGAGATCGAGAGATGACTGACTTTAGACGATTTGCAATGATTTTTGTTATCAGTTTGTAGCACAAACTGCAGAGAGATATCGGCCTATAATCATCGAAGGACACAGGGTTATTTTCTTTCGGGATTAAAGTCAGGAAGGTAGAGTTTAAAGTGCCAGAGACTCTTCCCCGAAGTTTGGAGTCTTCAACCAAATCAAGAAGCTCTGCACCTACCAGGTCAAAATAGTGGAGAAAAAACTCGACTGTCCATCCATCTGGACCAGGGCTTTTGTCAGATGCAAAAGTGAGTAGAATATTTTTTACCTCTTGGAGTGTACAGGGTTTGTCCAATGTGCAAAAGTCTTCTTTTGTAGCTAAAATAAGGAAGAGGCTGGCCACTCTATCCGAATCCTGTAGAGATGGATCTGGTCTTGCTTCATAAAAGGATTTGAAACGTTTGGTGGCAGCAGACTTTAAAGCAGGTTGGTCAAAATGTGTCACACCTTCAGCATCAGTGATCGACCAAATAAATTTTGTATTCCCGCGGTTACTAGCAAAAGAGTGGAAAAACTTTGTGTTACAGTCACCACACTTCAACCATGTTGCCCTACTGCGCTGACGCCAAAGGGCCTCTTCAGCCAGAAGGAGATTGTTCCATTCGGACTCTAGACGCTCCAAGGGTGAGTCAAAAAGAGGCAGTCCGCCAGCGTGATGATCCAAACGGGAATGGTTCAGTATTAAAGTCTCCAATGCTTGAAGTCTGAGGAGTCTGCCGGATTTGTGATTTTTTGCCCACCTGTTGACTAAGCGTTTAAGTGTAGTTAATATCCAAACCAGGCGCGACTGTGTATCCGGTTCAGAGAGATAGATGGGGTCCAACCAAGCACGTCTTACAATCAAGTGGAGTTCTTGCTCTTGTAGCCATCTCGTATTGAACTTAAAAGGGTAAGAAACGTGTCCACAGGGAGCCAATTGAAGAATTATAGGAGCATGATCTGAGAAAAACGGAGATTCACCCCATGACTTTATACGATCGTCCTGGAGTAACAAACCCGCTGAGAGGACGAAGCGATCCAGCCTTTTGGAGATCGCATCGGGACCCACTCGTCCATTTCGCCAAGTGGGGGAAAATGCTGCAGGAGAAATATCTACTAAGTTGAATTTGTGTAAGAGCGAGGAAAAATAGTTTGCCAGAAGATCCAATGCAGCAGAAGAACCCCAAATTTCCAATGAGTTGAGAGTGAAGTTCAAATCACCAATGATGATCAACTTGGGGTTTGTCAGGAATCCACTGTTTGCCACCCTGTCCCAAAAAGATTTTCGGTCTGTACAAGGGGCATATACATTCAAAAAGGTGATGGATTGAGAGTTCCAGAGGCAAGTACCTTTTAGAAGGATACCACCGCAACAGAGCAAGGGAGCTAGTGAAAACTTCGTGGGATCCCAAGAGACTGCTAAACCTCCTGAGGTGCCTGAAGAGTTTGCAGATGCAAATGCCAGGAAGGATGGAAGTTGTGTAGGAAAGTTCTCGCTTTTTGGCCAGTAACAAGTGTTTCTTGAAGGAAGATGATGTTCGGAGTTGTCTTGTGGAGTAGTCTTCTGAAGGAGGCGGATTTTAGGGCCCCTCCCACCCCTCTGATGTTTAGTGAGAGAAAACATTACTTAGATCTCGCCAGAGCTTTAATGCCTCTAAGTGCTCCGAGTTCCAGTTGTGTAGTGGTGGAAATGGTGTCAGGAATTTTTTCTGCAACAGCCTCTTTCCATCTTGCACTCATAGTTTTGAGCAGGGAGAGTTCAAATCCCCTGCCCTTTGACCAAAAAAAATCCTTGTCCGAAAGATCTTCATGAGTAGTTTTTGTGTTTGAAGATGAAGCTAGATCCGGAGGGGGGATGACAACTTTCCCAGAGTAGGTAGGAAGAGGGATAGGAGAGAGGACCTCCTTATAAGATGGAACAAGGCTGCCCATTAGTTCAGCAAGGGTTCCATCTCTAGGGTCAGATTCTCTGTGGCCCGCAGTATAGTCCAACGAGAGCCTCAGAGTCTCCTCAAATTGGTCAAGTGAAGATTCAATTAAAGAAGGGAGTGTGTCAGGTGTAGAGGACGTGTTTCCAGCAGCAAGGATCACTTGTGCGTAAGTAGGTCTAGGGATACGAGGAGCAGAAAAAGAGGCTGATGGAGGTAACAAGGGTGGAGGCTGGGTCGAAGATCTAGTGTTCGGAGGAGTGGGGAAGAGAGCGGAGTCGAGGGTTTTTCCGGAAAAGGTAGGGGATGCTCGCAGGAGGGAGTAGATGAGGTGAAAGTAGTGGGGGAGGGAGAGTTATCTAAGAAGTCTCTTTCCCAGGCAGTTAATGAGAAATATGAGGGGCAGTAAAAGCTCAGCTTACCAGTAATAGTGTTAAATGCAGAGGGATCGAAAGCTTCTGAGAAAACCGATTGAGTAGTAGATGTGTGGATGCGGGGTGAGTCCGATCTAGAGGAGAGCTCTAGCATAGTTCCTTAAGTAAAATCCGCTGCTTCTCTGGCTGTACAATATGAGCACAGGTGTCCTGTCTTCCTACAAAGAGTACACCTGAAGGGTATACCTAGGTAGTCAAGGTTTTGACGAATGGTGTGTCCCCGCCATTCAATATCAATAGATTCCTGCAAGCCTTCATGGATATCCAGTTCCATCAGGACCATGGCCACCCTTTTAATCGGAGCTTCTAAAACTTTCAGATCGACAGCGAGGACTTTGCCTAGACTGTTGCCAATAGCCTCTAAGGTTGAACTATTCCAGAGGTAGAGTGGAAGTCCAGGAAGAAGAACCCATAAATGGTGCAGGCTAAAGTAGTCTTGGGCTAGGTTGAAGCTTATGCCCCATCTTTTGAGCATGAGACTACCCCCGTCATAGAGCCAATGACCATTGAGTAATAGAGAAGAGTCTTCCGGAGATCGAAGGTGGAAGCCAAGCCAACCATGAGTCAAGAAAGAGATCTCTAGAGAATATCCGAGCAATGGTAGCCAAGTCGACTGAACCCAGACAATTATGTCTGTCTTGCAGAGAGTTCGGTAGGAAGTTCTGCCAACCAGAGTGCATAAGGCCAAGTTTACAGAGTCCTTTAGACCAATATCGTCACCAAGCACCATTCTTTTTTTTGTTCTTTTTGGATGCCAAGGCCGAACTGATGGTTTCTTTCCTCCAGGAGGAGAAGAAGAGTTCTTATGAAAGGGAGAACCAGTAGTGACAGGTTTTTTAAGATAAGTATGACGGGGGGCCAGGAACAACATGTGCATTGGTCAGTGTCTCCTGACGAGGAGCCACGATGGGTGTGGTCTGTAAAGAAGGTGTGGGCATGGGGACAGAAGTGTAGATAGGGAGAGAGTAGGTAGTTGATGGAAGGTCTAGCCTGGGAGGCACCGAAGGTGTGTATGCAGCAGATGTGTGAGTCGATGGGACCGAAGGCAGGGGCAGGGCAGGGCAGGGCAGGTATCTGTTCCCAAAATCAACTGCTGAAAGGAGGTAGGACGCGCCGAGTTTTTTATCTCGATAGCCGAGGATGGGAGTTCTACACTATGCCAGAAAGCATCATCGTCTGCACCCATGAGGGCCCTGACCTCAGCCTCCATGGGGGGAAGCGCACTGTAAAGAATGTTCTCCTTAGTCCTCCTCGTACTACCGAGTATATGTTGAATGGGGCCCAGAGGAGAGGTGCAGGTAAATCGGGCGAAACAAAAAGGATAGATCAGTGGGCGCCACTGAAAAGAACAGTATATCAGCATTAGTTCATGTGTAAGCAGAATTCTATATTTTTATCTCCCTTTGTAACCCATAAGTAGCTCTTCGAAAAAATCCTCCAAATAGAATACAAAAAGTACCAAAATGCGATTATAAATGTCTGCATGTCCTTGTGTTTGATAACAGAGAAACGACTAGTTTGTAGTGAAATTAGTTATAGAGTATGGTTGAAATGTTAGGGAATGTTCTTCATAGTGTGTTCAAAGTGTCAGCGGTTTATACGCCTGCCACATGGGGATATACAATTTAATGGTGCGGCTTATGAAGAGATGGTACAGCGACCTAAAATCTGCTGCATTTCTACTCAGATCGATATGGAAGGTGATAAATCAAATCTGTTGCTACTCTGTTCCTCAGATCGATTTGGAAGAGGATAGATAACGTTCATCGCACAGCCTGAGCATCGATATACAGGCATATGCTCTGTTTCATGAAGCCCCGTTTCCAATTCCTCACATCAGACAATGATGCTGGCTTGAATTCTGGTTCCAGCCCAATAGAGCAACCCCAAGAGTGGATCTCAATACGTGCAATTGTATTAGCAACAAACATACGAGCAGGCCTTCTAAACACAGTAACTTGAGCACGGGATCGTGAGAAGATATTACTCAGACGTGTTTAAAACTTTAAATGCCTATTTTTAGACAACTAACATCAGATTTTAAAATTTTATCATGGAACTTCCTTTGGGCGTTCCAATGCCCCTAATATCCTGGTTGATATGCCCGTCCCATGCTCTAAATGCCGTAGTTTTCCATTGAATTTTATATCGGTAAATGATCGTCTGTGCAGCATTTACTCATTCGTGTTGAAATTAACAGGTCACTTCACAATAATCATTTGACTGGACCATTGCCAAATTTCTCCACTTTAACCATGTTGGAGAGACTGTAAGTTCCTTTTCAACATAAAATCCTCGTTTGTCAAATTATAGTCTTAGCTCTATGCATTTTCACAAAACCAAAATTTACTTTTGTTATTATGCAGATATTTACACAACAATAACCTGGGCGGCAATGTTCCAGACTGGCTGTCTGAACTTAAAAACCTTAAAGAGTTGTGCGTATCCCTCTCTTTATCTATTTTTTTCCCAATTCTTGTTCAAAGTTAAATGGAATTAATTAGTATATTTTCTACAGAAATGTTTTTCCTTTTCCTTTTTTAAATGGTCACAACCATTTGTATTGTGGCAGACGTATAGAGAATAATAATTTCAGTGGAGTAATTCCTGTGCAACTCCTCAATCGTTCATTGAAACTCAAGTAATCATATGCTAATTTATATTCCTTATGTTTAGACACAAATCCCATTATAATGTTTTGAAGTTTACAATTTTCTTTCATATTTTCTGAAGTAAAATGCCACAGAAGTGAGTTCAAATTCTTGTTAATCTGAGATCTCTTTCTTTGGTATGTTGCAGTTATTCTGGAAACCCCTACCTATGTATCCATAAGGGGGAATGCATTCTACAGAATTCAAACAAGAATAACATTAAATTGAAGGTTGTCCTAGGAACAACACTAAGCGGAATTCTGATCATCGCTTTAGCGTTGATAGCCGGTACTATTGTGTATCGCAATAAACTCGGAGGAAAAGAACCAAAACCTTTCTTGTCCCAAGGTCACGAATTACTATCAATATTAAGAATGGTTCACGAAATCCTATCAATATTAGAATATTGTTCACAGTGAGACCGTACCCTGTAAATGAAACTAGCTGAGAATTATAGTGCCTTGTCTGTTAATAACTTTACCTTCCCTGATTGCATTTCAGACTACTCAATGATTGTGGTGCCAAATCCAACAAAGTCCCGTGCCTTCACTCTCGATGAGGTGATGGCTGCCRCACAAACCTTTAGTTGTGAGATTGGACGAGGGGGATTTGGATCGGTGTTCTTTGGTAAATTGGCAGAAGGGAASGATATAGCGGTAAAAGTGCTGTCATCGTTCTCCCAACAAGGAGTGAAAGAGTTCCTGAATGAGGTAATTCTGAGATATTTATTCAACTATGTAGTATTGTTCAATCTAATCACAGACATTTTTGGATGCACTCACTAGTATTATATGTATCGTAAAATTCATGCCAAAGGCTTCATTTAATGAACAGGTTGATCTACTTTCTAAAATCAATCATAGGAACTTGGTATCTTTGCTGGGCTACTGCAACGAATCCAGAGAACTTATGCTAATTTACGAGCATATGTCTGGAGGGTCGCTAAGGGACCACCTTTATGGTAAATTATATTGCTCAGAGAAATGTTTGTTTGAGTCCACAGAGTAACCATGGTATCCAACAGGCATTTGGTTATTATTTTCTTTTCCAGGAGCTAGAGCAGAACATTCCGAACTAAATTGGAAAACAAGGCTCAAAATAACTTTAGATGCAGCCCAAGGTAACTTTCTCTTGTAATCTGAACACTGGTTGTTTTACTTTAGGTGCAGTGTAACTCTTTCTCTCATAATCTAATGTTTCACTTTAGATGCAATGTAACTCTTTCTCTCATAATCTAAAGACTGGTTGTTTCAAGTATTGATTACAGTAAAATAGTGGTTGTTTCAAGTATTGATTACAGTAAAATAGTAGTACATTTTTTAAGATTGGTTGTTTCAAGGCCATCAATATGCAGCCTGCTGCAGAATCTTTAATACTGGAATAGCTGATATATATATCGTCGAATTTTCTTCATATATAAACTGGGGTTGGGATATATCCAATAATATATATCACGTGCCGTAATCTTAAATACTATGCAGCAGACTGCATATTGATCGCCCTTGTTTCAATACAATATGCATATTGATCGCCCTTGTTTCAATACAATAGCAGTACATTTATAGCGTAAGTGCCATATATCTCATGTGGTTTACGTGCGATTTCTATTTGAAGGACTGGAATACCTGCACGTGGGTTCCACACCAAAGATAATTCACAGGGACGTCAAGASGGCGAACATCCTTTTAGACAACAATTTGAATGGAAAACTGGCAGATTTCGGTCTTTCAAGGATGACAATGGAAGAAGGGGTTACTCACGTTACCACCGCTGTGAAAGGAACGTTCGGATACGTCGATCCAGAGTATGTCACAAAAATATAACTTGCTTTCCCTTTGCAATACTTTTTTTTTTTAAGGAATTCAATTGATTGTCAGAACAGAAGCAATTTCTTTTTTTATGGTTTTCAACTCACTGACTTAGCTAAGCTTTTGTGGGGCACGCTTTCACAGGTATTTCATCACTCAAATGTTGACCGAGAAAAGTGACGTGTATAGTTTTGGAGTGGTTTTACTAGAGATCATATGCGGTAGACAACCGATAGATGTAAAACTACCTACAGAGGAAGTGAACATGATTCGATGGGTAAAGAATCTATTCAAAATATCAATTTTTAACATCTTCATATTTAACAGCACTGAAATAAGAATAATTTGCAGTACATCTTTCATGTTTACAGGTGACTCCTTACGTGCTGGGGATGGATGAAAATCCTGGCAAAATAGCAGAAATCATAGACAAAAGACTACACGGAAATTACGACATGAAGTCCATCAATCTTGTTGCCAAAGTAGCGATGAGATGTGTTCAGGCTGAACCGTCTTTTAGGCCGAGCGTGAGTGAAGTAGTTGTAGAGCTTAAAAACGCTATGAAACATGAGGATAAAGCTTCAATTTCAATTTCAGAGCAGATTGATATCGGAACCGACGACTTGTTGGCCGGTCCGATCTATTTATCTGTGGATTCGAGTGAACCCAAAGGAATGGAGTGGAGCGATAACAGCGCCAACATTTCGAAAATGGGAAGATAAGTTCTCACCTTGTGGACGTGGATTGACTGAATAGTGGTGAATAATTGATATAGTTAAAATGATAGTTGATTGTGTTTAGGGAGGCTTCTTAAAGTTCATGAAGAAGACTTAAGTGGTATTTTTAAAAACAATATTAATAGCAAATGAAATTAGGTTATTTGCTTATGTGTGTTGTTGTATGCATTTTAAAGTAAAAATCTAAAGTAATAAGGAAATATTTGAAATTTGTAATAATGTATTATTTATGTATATTTATAAGGAAAAAAGAATTGAGAAGTGGCTATTCCCTATTTTTAAAAGTTTAAATAGATCTTTAAAAGTTTAAGTAGAATTGGACATATATGGTTTAGTAACTATTAACTATTGATAATGTCACAAGTATAAATTGATGAATAAAAACTTTGGCATATTAGTCCTATCCATAACACTTCAAATTATTACCTAATTAGAAGATACTTGTTTTTCTAGACTTTAAGTAAGAAACTGTATTTGTGTTTTCATCCTTTGTAGATCAACATTTTAAACAACTGAAGAAATTTCTACAGATAGTTAAGCAAGCAGGCCTAGTATTTTCCAAGAAAAAACTGGAATTATTCAAAACAAAGATTAAATATCTAGGCCATACAATAAGAAATGGGGAACTTACTCTACAGACACATGCTGTAGAATTTGCTGACAAATTTTCCGACAAAATAACTGATAAAACTCAGTTACAAAGGTTCTTGGGTAGTCTAAACTACATTAGTCATTTTCATAAAAGTTGTGCCCAAGATAGGAAAATACTAAATGATAGGTTGAAAAAAGATCCCAGTCCTTGGACAGAAGCACATTCTCAGGCAGTCAGAAACATAAAAGCCAAGGCCAAAAATCTTCCTATACTATACATTTCTGATGACGATCTTCCCAAAATAGTTGAAACAKATGCTAGTAACATTGGTTAGGGAGCAGTTCTTAAACAGGTCAGAAATGAAGGAAATAAGAAAAAAGAAGAAATTATTCAGTTTGCCTCTGGTCTCTGGCAAGCAGCAGAGAAAAATTATTCAGCTTTAGATAAAGAAATTAAAGCAGCGTTAAATGCTATCCAGAAATTTGAAATTTATCTCATTTACAAAAAGTTTATTTTAAGAACTGATACTGCTGCTATGAATAAGGTCTTGAATAAAGACATAAAATCTCCTGGTGACACCAAATTTGCTAGATGGCAAGCTTTGTTCAGCAATTTTGATTTCTCTGTTGAACACATTAAAGGTACTGATAATTCTATTCCAGACTTTTTAAGCAGAGAACATCTACAGAACCTCTGCTTAATAAACTCTGTACAGCTCAGGAATGGTACATAAATACTGGTTAATATTCCTGACTCTTTAAACTGGGAAACTTATGAGTCTGAATGGAGACCTCACTGGGAACAGAGAAGTACAAAAATTCTATCTCAAACAACTCAGCTTGCATATTCAAATTTAGTACCAGAGGTAAGGGGAAGAAGAATTCCAAATGTGCTAGCCCATATAATTGCTAGAGCCATTGAAAAGGCAGTAGAAGTACAAGAAGCTCTAACATATACATTCAATGATATTGATCTCATCTGGGATATTAGGGACAATATGGGTAATAATCAACAATATTTCTGCCTAAATAGACCAAGATTATTATACCATTGGCCTGAAATAAATCCAAACATAAATTTCCCAGAAACGGATTTCAATTATCCATCTTATAAAGAGTTGTGGTGGAATTTTATTCAGCAAGAAGAGTTTCTCACTTTGGTAAAATTCGAGAATGTCAATACAGCCACTTCGGGAAGACCACCTCTTTGGCTTGCAGACTGGTGGAAAGATTTTGGTTTAAACAAAGGAACAATTGATCCAAGAATTCTAAATTCCATATCTCCTTTACAATCAATCCAGAATATTTTTGAAATTGGACCAAACGAGGGAGAACTATTATGCCTTTTTATATTAAATCATTTCCAATGGGCAGTAAAGGTAAAAACCATTGTTCAAATTCTAAATGGCCAACCATTCATTGCAAGAAATATATATACCAAATCATGGGATACGTTAAATTATCCTCAAAGATTCTCAACCCATATTGAAAATGATTAAAATTGGATAGAGTCTTACTGGCCGACCATGGTGTCAGTCGATTTCCGTGGGTTGACGATACCAACCTCCACAGTGTAATCCATGTCTATTCGTGTCTAAATGGCCGACAATGGAGCCATTCGGGTTTAGTGGGTTGCCGTAACCAATATCCACTTTGTAATAATGAATACCTTAGTGTAATAATAGGTATCTTGGAAACTTGGAGCACTTCTCCAACTTCTGGCGTGGTTTGACCCGCATTTCCAAGATTCCTCTATACGTGTCATCTTATGTTTGTCTTCTGGTTGGGGAATCTTGCACGGCTACCCCGTCAGATCTACTATTGAATCTACTTTTTTTAGTGGAGAATAAAGGCTTTGATTTGGTCGGAAGAATCTTGCACGATTGCTACCGCCAAATCCATAAACCAGATTTAGTGGAAAACATGTAGGGTCCGAAGTCATATCGAGTCTCATCATCGAAATGATTCCCTTCTCCTCGAATTTGTATATAAGGAGATGAGGAGCTCATTC
>JASDQU010371952.1:24051-34390 GCA_032191745.1 Picea mariana | reverse complement strand
GAGCTTAGGTGAAGGGGACATTCTTCTTGTGATACTCCACAAAATTCTTCATTGTATAAATTCTATGTTAATGTGATTTCCCAATCATCAACCTCAACATATTGTTAAATGATAGCACTTTTGTCTGCACCACAAAGAGAGACGATCAAAATTGTGTGAGAATTGTTCTATTCACACAAATAACACTCCGTTGTTTCATAACCTTAATTGTAAGGGATTTCAAGTATCCTTAAAGAGATGTCATTAACAGGATGTACCTAAGACCTGCAAAATTCCATGCATTTCGTATGAATGGCGGTGAATGAAATGCCTTAACATAAGCAATGCTAAGATACAATTAATGGAGCATTGTTATTTCTAGAGTCATTGAAGGCTAAGACAAGATCATTTTTTATTTGTAAACGGTAGGCCTGTGAATTGTCTATTTCATCAACACAAATCTCTATGCAATAAAATTAAATGAGGTCTCTACAATTCAAAATAGGTTGATGCCATGCCAAATATATTTGTTCTGCTAATAACCTCTAAAAATGAGGCACCATTGGACCAATGGTAAATGACATCCATCAAATGTAGACAGGTTTTTGACTCAACATACTTCTCTATATCAACTTCTAACTTGCACTTGCTCAATCCATTGTGCACTATCATGAAGTTGACATAATGGCTTCACAAGATCATTAGTCAAATGTACTTGTACATATGATTTTTCATGGAATGAAGCAACTTGCAAGTGTTGTTATTTCATGATGATCCAACTCATTGAATGTGCCATTGAACATCAATTATGATACAAGAAGTTCATCTCTCATGTCAATCAGACATGTAGCCTGACAATTCAGTTGCACCACACCATCATAATCAATGTGTCCAAGTTTCTTAAGCACTCTCAAGAATTTTTTTTAACTCCAACATATGGACATTATAGCATGGTTTACACAACAATTATTCAAAGGATTTAACCCATTGATCAAATGGACAATAATGTGGCAAGAAATTTGCAAATGGCCATGGATCAAAAACAATCTTCACTCGTCCTGGGATAGACTCAATATCTTATTCTCCTCTAATAATCAAGAATATTGCTTCCTTGATCTCTCATCTCAGCTACCGCCCTTATTCATTCCCCCCCTCTCTATTCCATTCCCTCTCTTCTTCATCACAACCTTCATTTTTAATGGGATGCCTTGAAAGGGAAACTACCCCGGGCCTGGCGAGCATGTGGTTGGGCGACAAAAACACCCAATTCTCCCAGTCACTGTGCGACACCATCGACTTTCATTCAACCACAAGACCAAACCGAATTACTCAACATGGGCTACGCCTTCACTTAGTTTCGTTCGTTATTTAGTCATGTCTGCATTTTTCTTATACTTAGAACTATTTCAACAGTAAATAAACACCATTCATACATGAAAAATCAAAACATATGTGTGGGAAACCAAACTGGCCTAACACCCAAAATCGTTTATTAACAACAATTGCAGTGTGTCGAGCTAAGCTCATGCCACAGAAAGAAAGAGATATGAAGGAGCTTCCGCTCAGTTACAAACAACCTATGCAGAACCAAACGACTCTGCTTCAACAAGTTGTCCTTGTGCACCCTCTCTTCCTTTTATCTCAGTCAGAAACCAAAAAAATCTCTCCTTCGTGCTTCATCCTTACATCTTGCGGTTCCTTCCCTTAATTTGCCTAGTCCCTTCCTTGGGTCAGACTTTCCTCAGATTTGACTTGTCTTCTTGGTCAAATTTATTGATGCCCCCAGGTGACTTCTTCACTTGGTTTATATAGGCGCACCCCCTTTTCAAGTGATGTGCCCCTTCCAACCGATGTGCCCCTTCATCATCAAGCCGACATGCCCATTTTGGTTGTTTTGTCCACTTAACATTTTTGAGCCGACTTGCCAAAGGGTGCACTCCCTTTGCCTGGGCGTGCTCTTCCTTGACCGATTCCCTCATTTTTAGTTTTGGGTGCCCAAGTCACTTCACGTCTATTCATTGGCCAACTGATTGGATTCACGTTCAATGCAAGTCTTCCTTGGTTTGCGTCCATCACACGTTCATTTGATCGACTCCCCTTGGCCCGCGCCCAAGGTGTGGATCTTTCGCAATTTGGTCCAACTTTTGGTCGGTTAGGAGCTCATGTTGCTAGAACGCCCATCATCCAAATCTTCGTCTCCAACCATCCATCTTTTGGTGAGGGCGCCCACCCAACTCGCCACTTCGGTGAAGTCACCCTCCATTGCAAGTCAAGTTGCAGTGAAGTCATCTTCGACACGACAATTCCCAAAGATCTCAACTTTGCCTATAAAAAGTTTGGGCGCACTTTAACTTGCCTAGCTCATCGTCTTGACTCGTGGAAGGAGAGCGTGTGCTTGGAAAAACTCCCGAGGCATTACACCTTCCCCCACTCAAATTCATTGTCGTCCAGACAATCCCATCATGCTTCATCTACTGTGATCACCAATGACATTTGTCTATGCATCAACTTGTCATCCACGACTGCACGCCATGTCTACACTAATCTAGGAAAAGCCTCAACTTTGTCCTCAATGTTGCATGTTGATGTTGCCTGTTGCAATGACTGTCAAATTCACCTAAGTGTTGAAATTTTCATGACCTTCGATGTTTCCATAATCCAACCCAAGTCCATGCTTCTACACATAGCTATAGCTCCCACATCTCAGACTAGTCGGGTGATCAGTCTAGTCGTTGCGTCCAATCTTTGAGTATGCACTTCCCTTCGTCCTCAAATCGTTTATGTCCCCAACTCGTATCTCTTGGTTCAATCCTTAAGATTAAGGCAAAGTTCTTCACCCTTGCCCAAAATTCGCTAAGTCTTCAACTCACCTTTACAATTTTTGTCAAGTTACCCAACTACTATCTGCACCCTCATGTACTGACTGTTGTCTTTCGCAACCGAACAATTGTTGTCTTTGTTTCTTCCATTTCTATTGTGACACCTTTTCACCAAGGAACTAGGGTCGCACTGCTTGCTTCAATGGTAGTGCATCCATCCTCCAAGCTTAACAAACTAAGTATTCTCGGAGGTCACCACCAAGGATACAAAAGAATGATGTGTCTGATCTATGTTCTATGCACAAGTACCTTAAGACCAATCTGACTTCCTTCGGTGAGCAGCCCAACTTCTCAATTCGTTCTGCATCAAGTTCAAAATCATATATCCCCATCACTCGTCTGCAATAATTTACGATCGATGCGGGGTCTCGGTCCTCCATGCCCACTTCCTCTGCATCCTCCAAGTTTGGCTAAGTGAGTGCCTTAGTGCACTCCTTCATCTCAACACTTAGATTTTGTGGTGCAAGCGGGTTACCTAACCAATCCTCCTCAACCTCATCTCAAACCTGTTGGTAGCATGGTGACTCGGGCCGTGTTTCATGTGTAATGAATTTCGCAAGTGCTACAGCTGAAGACTTCAAATTCTCCCCCCATGACCTGCTTTTGGTCATGCAGGCTACGCAACCGATCCATCTTCTCCAAGATAGACTTTATTGAATTCTTTGAGGCTGTCAACTCTTATGTACTTCATTTCTCTTCATTTTTGACATGCAAAGAACATATGGCTGGAGTCACCTCTAGTTGTTGCACCATGTCATAAGGTATGCCCACACTTCCACAAACTCCCTCAATCAACATGATCACAATACTTATGGGCTTCTGTCCAAGATTTCTCTTCGTCGTCATGGGCACACTTGACGTTTTGGCTTCGTCCAAGAACACCAAGCAACCCTCATGTGACACAGGAACTGCTTTGGCATGCTTGAGCAAGTCCTACCCCAAGATCATTGCATGATAATCTAATGGATCCACCATCACATCATAAGTGCCAAAACAACTCCTGACTCTTAACGGTGATGAACGAACTACCCCTATCACCGACTTCACTACTGAGTTGAATACCTTGAATGCAACAAAACTTCACTTAGACTTACAATGGAGCAATGTAGCAGTACATTCACTAATAAAACTATGAGTTTCTCTAGTGTCAACTATGACTGCCACCTTCACTCCACTCACTATTGCATCCACAAAACAAAGTCTGCTTTCTTTGTCTTGTGAATGTTGTCCATGGTCCCTTCTCTTGAACTCGTCTATATGCTCTGTCAATTCCTCTAACCCTTCCACCGTTGCCTTGGTTAGTTATGGTTGCATTTGGATTACTTCTTCCAAGGCTATAAGCTTCTTCGTAGGTTTCTCTTGATTTTCATCCATCTGTTCAACATGTTCGTTCAATGAACAATTCCTTGTGAAATGGTTAAGGTTGCACAAGAAACAACGAATTGGATTACCTCCATGGTCAAGTAATTTGGCTTGCTTCTAGGATGTGATTTAACTTCTGTCTTGGGCATCCCCCTTCATGAGAGACTCCACCCTTACTGAGTTCAATGATTCGTTTCCATTCATTGGCTCTTTGTTGCATGATTCTTTCCATTCGCTAGCCTACTTTGTTTTTGGGCAATACCTTGTGGAGTGGTGACCTTCACAAATGATAGAGTTGTTGTCTTCAAATGAACTATGTTGTTCCATGATGTTAACAATGGTGGACATGGCTTCCCTTTCCTTGGGCAAGTTTGTCTCTGAGACTTGGCAACCTTTTTTTGCTAAGAGAGATTTCCATTTTTCATCCCATGCATCCCACCATGAAGTGATCAACCTCATCTTCTCTAAACTTTTGTTGGCTGCTTCCATGCACATCTGCACTTCTTCATCAAGGTTCAGCTTCATTTGGTCATCATTCATCGTTTCCATCATGTTTCTCTCACTCTTTTTGCACATGTATGCCTTCTGTGATCGCTACTGCAACTCTGTGGCGATGCTTCCTTTCATCACCAAGAACTACTTTTGCAATCACTAACTGCTCAACGAACCCAAACTGACCCTTCTCGGTTGCTTATGTTGTGCACTCTGATACCACTTGTCACAGGCTTGGCGATCCTGTGATTGGGCAGTGGAAACACCCAATGCTTCCAGTCACCATGCGAAACCAACTTATTTTGTTCGGTGGCAAGACCAAACTGAATTACTCAACCTGAGCTATGCCTTCACTTAGTTTTGTTAGTTACTTAGTTATGTATGTGTTTTTCTTATACTTAATTATTTCAATAGTAAAGAAACACCATTCATACATGAACAACCAAAACATATGTGTGGGCGGCCAAACCGACCTAACACCCAAAATCATTTATTAACAAGAATTGCAGTGTGTTGAGCAAAACTCGTGCCACACAAAGAAAGAGATATGAAGGAGCTTCCACTCAATTACAAACAACCTATGTGAAACCAAACAAATCTGCTTCAACAAGCTACCCTTGTGCACCCTCTCTTCCTCTTGCCTAAGTAAAAAACTGAATGACTCTCTCCTTCATCCTTTCAGCCCGCGGTTCCTTGCTTTAATTCGCATGTTCCCTTCCTTGGCTCAGACTTGCCTCGGATTCGACTTGTCTTCTTGGTCGAATTTATAGATGTCCCCAAATGAATTCTTCACTTGACTTATATAGGCATGCGCCCTTGCCAAGCGACGTGCCCCTTCCAACTGACCTACCATTTCATCATCAAGCCAACGTGCCCCTTTCGGTTGTTTTGTCCACTTAACATTTTTTAGCCAACTTGCCAAAGTGCGCGCTCCCTTTACCTAGGCATGCTCGTCCTTGACCGACTCCCTCATTTTTGGTTTTGGGTTCCCAAGCCACTTCACATATATTCGTTGGCCAACCGCTTGGCTTCATGTTCGATGCACGTCTTCCTTGGTCTGCATCCATCACACGTTCATTCGATTGGGTCCCCTTGGCAAGCGCCCAAGGCATGGAGCTTATGCAATCCTTTGGTCCAACTTTCAATCAGTTGGGCATTCATGATGTTAGTGCGCCCATCATCCAAATCTTCATCTTCAACCATCCATATTTTGGTGAGGGCACCCACCCAACTCACCACTTCAGTCAATTCGCCCTATGTTGCAAGTCAAGTTTTGGTGAATTCATCTTCGGAATGACAACGCCCAAAGATCCCAACTTCACCTATAAAGAGTTTGGGTTCCCTCTAACTCTCCCAACTCATTGTCTTGACTCGTTGAAAGAGAGCGTGCGCTCGACAAAACTCCTGAGGTGTTACAACAACCATCACAATGGTTAATTTCAACTTCTAAGGGAATTTTGAACATTTTCTCAACTTTGCCAAAAACAATTATATGCTTATTATAAAGTTTACAAACAGTTCTTTTTTGGTGAGGATTCAATTTGGATCACACCTCCCCATTTGGAAGTTGTTGGTCCCCAAAATCTCGAACTCTCGCTGATCTTCTTTTTCTATGCATTTGCATGCTTACCTACTCTGTTGCCATCAAGCAATCTCTGAAAAATTTCCTAGAACGGGTGCCTCCACTACAAGATGGAAGATAAGAACTTAATAGAGGTTTCCTTTGGCATAATCCTATTGTCCATCTCATGGCTAGAGATGGCATTCACTGCTACAATAGGTCACTGGAAAACCATCGCTCCTTGGGTTGCAAGTGTAAGCAACTCATCTTTCAATTTGACCTTGACTCTCCAAGCTTTCTTCTCAGATGTTCAGTTCTTGGGATGAAGTTTCGGGTGAAGCCTCCAACATTTACCCTCCCAATGTCGATTCAATATACAATATTGACAATAGTTACTGCATGGGCTACTTGGCCTTATAGGATGCCAATAGTGGCTATCCATATGACCCATTTTCTTCCAACAGAGACAAACCAAAGATGTATGCCACATATTTTCAGTTTGTGATGATGCTTGTCAGCTTGGTTGCTTGGTCCCCCAAGATTTGGAGCAGATCTTGATGGCATAATCATCTTATTGTTTCCCTCTTCCAAGCCTCTACAAGCATATTTGAGTGGCTTGCTATCCACTCCTTTTCCAACTGCCTTTTCCTTTGTGGGAATGGCTTCTTTTCTTGTTCCTCTTACCTTGACAAAGGTGGTTTGAGTTGAATTGGTGTTGGCTTCTTGTCCATTGAATCCTATGCCTTCATGATTGGGATTATGTTGAACTACAGTGGGGATTGGAATCCCTTAGCCTTCCTTTTATATCCCTTGGACATCATAACCCATTTTCCTCATGAGCTTGGAACCGATGCTCAAAGTCACCAAAGGTATCTCGAGGAAGGGTATTGGAAAGTGAGTTTACCATGCTTGACTCCATCATGGTGTTGGCTTCCATAGTGGCAATGGAAGGGGCTTGCTTGGTCTCTTAGGCAACTTCTTGTAGTTTATTAAAGGCCTCTTCTTTCATTGCCAAATCCTAGAATAGATGAGTAGTCACTTCGGTGAACCTCTCCTCTTGCCAATTATTCAATTGAGTGAATTTCTCCCCCAATTGCAAGAGATGCAATTTGCTCCTATCTAATTCTATCCTCATGGCGGTGAAGGAGTATCGGCATTTGGAAACTCCTTTTTCTATTTCATTCGCTTTCTACCTCCAATACCAACTTTTCTATTGCATCTGTTTGTTGAAGTCTCTGAACTCTTCCAATTTTTCCCTCTTCAAGGCTTTTCCCGTGGCAGTTACTCCAAGGTCTCTGACAAACTTGCTCTAATATCTTATGATCCATAAATGGTAGGCCTATGGCTTACCCTTTTTGTCAACATGGATCTTTGTGTAGTAAAATTAAAAGAGGCCTTTGTGATTAAAAATAGGCTAAGGTCATGCCAAATATATTTGCTCCATTGATAACCTCTAAAAATGAGTCACCACTTGACCGATGGTAAATGACATCCATCAAATGTGGATGGGTTGTTGACTCAACATATTGTTCTATATCAACTTCTAGCTTGCACTCTCATGTTGCACCCGTGTAATCCATTGTGCATTATCTTGAAGTTGTTACAATGGCTTCACAAGCTCATTAGTCAAATGTACGCGTTTATATGATTTTTCACATGGAATGAAGTAGCTTGCAAGTGCTGTTATTTTATGATGATCCAATTCATTGAATGTGCCATTGAACATCAATTATGTTACAAGAAATTCATCTCCTATGCCAATGAGACATGCAACCTGACCTTTCAATTGCACCATGTACCATCATAATCAATGCATCCAAGTCGCTTAAGCACTCTTGAACAATTTTTTTAACTCTGGCACATAGGTGTTGTAGCATGGTTTACACAAAAGATATTCCAAGGATTTAACCCAACGATCAAATGGAAAATATCATGGCAGGAAATTTGTAGATGGGCATGGCTCAACAACAATCTTCACTCATCCTGGGACAAACTCAATGTCTTCTTCTCCTTTAATCATCAAGCATATTGCTTCCTTGAGCTCTCATCTTTTCTACTACCCTTATTTATTTCCCCCTCTCTTCTTCATCACGTCATTCATTTTTAATGCATTGCCTTGGAAGGCCAACCATCACAATGGTTCGTTTCAACTTCCAAGGGAATTTTGAATTTTTTCAACTTTTCCAAAAACAATTATATGTTTATTACAAAGTTTACAAATAGTTTTTTTTTTTTGCGAGGATCTAATTCAGATCAATCTTGTATTTTTTATTATGATTATTTAGCTTTAATAGAAAGTGATACATATATAGACTTAGTTTATGGCCTACTTACATTGATTAGAAATGATGACAATGAGACAAGAATGAGTATTTGTATATGTCCAGAGACAGAAAATGCAACCAAAAGATAGTTAATGTACAAGTGTATATGTTTCTCATCCCCTTTTCATGCTTTTCTCTACTGATCCAAAAAGATCTTTTACACGACAATTTTTGAGTTATTAAGCATGTGTTGATTAACCAATTAGGAAGCTTAAATAAAGAGGAAGAATTATGAAGGAATTATGACAGCCATATACACATATGCAGATTTGAAATAAAGCATAACAACAACAAACCACAAACACCAATGTGATAACGAAGTTCGGCCATCTCACCTACGTCTCCGAGCCTTGTCTCAGTGGGCTTTGCTTATTTATGTTCTAAGCTTTACAAGTACATCATGATAGTGCAAAAATGTTACAACAATGAGTTGGTCATGTTCTACCAGATCTCATGAACCCATCTTAAGAAACGACACCCAAATCGGATGACCGAAGCTCCCAGAAATGGCCCACAAAGGTGCGCTCCTCAATAGCTTCCTTGCATAACAATGGCCTTGGCTCAACAATTTGACAACATAAACCTATTTTGAACCTCTTTCATGGCCTCAAGAAGGCTTGGTTTATATAGATTTGAAGTTGGTAACCATCTCCCAACTTCCTACCAAGATCTGGCCTAAAAAAGGGCCCAATATCCCCCAAAAAGGGCCAAAAATCTCCAAATCTGCATATAAAATTAATAAAAAATCATATACAATAGTTTAAAACCCACTTTGGAGAAAAATTGGGGCGCAACCCCTTATGCGCTAGCCTCTAGTTGTATGGGAGCCCACCATATGGCTAGGTGCTAGCACCTCTGCATTGGCCCCTAGTTCCTTGGGCCTTGGTCACAACAACGCCCATGTGGCCCTGTCCTCCAGCGTGCACCCAATCCTTCGGTGTAGCCCCCTCTATGCGGTAGCCCCTGGTCTTGTGGTTATGCACCCAAAATCCATGCCAAAGTTGGTACACAGATCCTGGAACCTAGCCCGTGGTTGGATGAGGCTGGCCCCCACTGACCGGGGCTATACCCTAATTCTTCGACAACGCCAACATAAATGGATAATGAGTCGAATGTTTAACAAGAAACACCCGCATCCTGTATGGTTAGTGCCCAATGGTTAAATCGTTGGCACCTGAGGAGGTTGATGGTTCAAACCTCCTAGCCTAACAAACTTTTACCCAATTGTCATTGGGGATCCTTAGGGTGCCACGTGGCACCACCTGATTGGGCCACATGGCGATCCAGGATTGGACCACATCGTTAAACCGTACGCCCAGTCATCCACCACCTGTCCGACACGTCAGTAGTCCGTACACCCAGTGACCCTGCGATGTGTCAATTCATGTGCCCAGTCACCTGCCCAGCTGTCGTCCGTATGCCGCGTGTCCATTTGTTGTAGGGCCATGTCATTGTACAGATTGCCACGTATCATCCGTATGGTAACACATGTTAAATCCATATAATGCCAACTCAACCCGAAAATGATGAAAATGGGTGACAAGTGTCACCTCCTGGTGACGACACATCAGCATGATGACATCATGTCGACGCATGCTGACGTCACCTGTCGTACATGCTGACGTCAATGTTGACTTTGACCTGGTTGATTTTTTACCTGTTTGGCAAAACGAACAGAAAGCGATATCAGGAGCATACGACGTTCGTTTGAGCCCGTTCAAGTTGCGTTAGGTTTGTATTGA
>JASDQU010371951.1:128748-141895 GCA_032191745.1 Picea mariana | reverse complement strand
GAGAGAGCCTTATCAGATGTAGACCCCTAAGTTACAAAAGTTGAAAATGCAATAGAAGGAGTTGCTAGACCTAGGAGTTATACATCTAGGTGTGTCACCTTGGGTGGCACCTATTATTTCCTATGAAAGAAGGATGGGTCGTGGAGAATCTGCATTGACTATCGTCAATTGCACAAGGAACCGATCAAGAACCAATATCCGTTGCCCATAATAGACGATATATTCATCAGATGAATGGAGTGATGGTGTTTTCTAAGATGAAATTGAGATCAAGGTCTCACCGGTTATTGATTAAGGAGGAAGACATTCCTAATACCATGTTCAAGACAAAGTATGGACATTATGATTTTACCGTTTTACCATTAGGATAGACAAACTTTGTAGTGGTATTCATGAGCTTGATGGAAGGGATGTTCCTTGAATAATTGAACAAGTTTTTTCAAGTATTCATTGATGACATATTGATATATTCTCGAATGAAGGAAGAACATGAAAAATTATTGCTCTTGGCACTAAAGTGTTTAAGAGAAAACAAATTATTTGGGAAACTGTCGAAATGCTCTTTTTAGGGCATGTACTCTCCACTGAAGGTATCATTATGGATCCAGCAAAGGAAGAGGCTATCATGGAATGGCCTGCATTGAAGAACATCCTAGAAGTACATAGCTTCATGGGTTGAGCTGGATATTATCGACGGTTCATCAATTGTTTTTCGAAGATAGAAAATCCGATTATAGAATTGTAGAAGAAGAGCAAGGAGTTGTGTGGAACGAGAAATGCACAGAATCATTTCAAAGGCTCAAGGAGTTGTTGACGATAGCGTCGATACTAAAACTCTCTGACTTGGACGAGGAATTCTTCGTATGCACCGATGCATCCAAGGAAGGCTTAGGCGAAGTCTTGATGCAAGATGATCGAGTGATTGCTTAAACCACAAGGAAGATAAGAAGGCATGAGGAGAACTACGTGACACATGATTTAGATTCATTATCCATTGTGTATTCTCGGAGAGTGAGCCGACACTACCAAATTGAAATGGAATTTCAAAACAAAAAAAATGGACCACTGTGTTTCTCAACACCTTATTACGCGAAGAGACTTGAACACATGACAAAGGCATTAGTCAAAACTTCTTAGAGAATACAATTTTGAGATTAACTACATCCAAGGAACAATGAATTGAGTTGTAGATGCATTGAGTGAGAGACCATGCATATTTTCAGTGGTGCCTCTTCAGATGAATCTTCATGAAATGATTCAAACTACAACGCGATAATGACCGGTATAAAGAGGTTAAGAAATTCTATTGGACAAGATGCCATGTTGCTGCCAAAATTGAGAGATATACTGTGGACAATGACGGATTAATGAGATATAATAACTAGATTTACTTAGCTCCCAACAATGAATTGAGAACTTTTGATCATGTACGAAGCTCATAGAGTAGTGTACATGGCTCATCCAAGAGTCATGAAGATGAGGACAGACCTTAAGCCCTTATTCTTCTGTAAGGGATGAAGGAAAACATTCTCAAATGCGTGGTGATATGTCTTGAAGGTTGGAAGGTAAAGGCCAAACATGGACCTCCGATAGGATTGCTAGGACCACACGCTATTCTAGAATCGAAATGGGATGCCACTTCGATGGAATTCATTAGGGAAATTTTCCTTGATGACAAGGAAGCACGAATCTATTTTCATGATAGTTGGCACTCTGATGAAGAGTTCACATTTTGTCCCTATACGTAAGATGCATCAGGCGCTAATTATAGCTGGAGTTTATATCTGCAAGATATTGAGACTGCCAGACGTACCAAAAGAATTATATCCCATAAGGGAATTTGTGTTTGCAAGATGATTTTGGATGAGTTTCACAAGAGGTCTTGGGAACACCATTGAACTTTAGTACAAATTTTCCATGAGATATATAGGATGACCGAAGGAACGAACCAAATTTTGGAAGGTTTTGTTTCATATGTGTGTGTTGTACCTACAAAAACATTGGGAATACTTATTTTCGCTGGCTGAGTTTGCATGCAAAAACAACCATGAAGGTACCGTTAAGATGGCACCATTGAGTTTCTCTACGGGAGACTGTGTCAAACACCTTTGATATGGGATAGACTCAAGGATGGGGTCCCGGTAGGACCTGAAGCGATCCAAGAAATGGAAGAATAAGTAAAAAAGATAAGAAAAAGTGTTATAAGAAGCGCAAGATCAGCAGAAGGGTTTTTTTTATGCACATCGCATGACCATAAGTATGAAGGGCATAATGGATAACCATTCATGATTCCTTGAGGCATTGTGTGATATTTGTATTGTATCTGTGTGCGAATTTAGGTCAGTGATCCTATGCATGTGATTGACTTGAGTTCTTAGTGGATGTTGGGTGAGGGTTCACTCACGATGGAGCCAATCTTCTTTCTGGACCATCGCATTCTACCGTTGCAGTGTTGAACTGTTGATCATGTTAAGGTCTAGTGGGACAATTATAGTCCACACTTGACTACCTAGGAGGACACATCTGACATGTGTCAACAATTTCCATTTTTGTTTGATAGCTAGACATTTAGATATTGTCAGATACTTTATTTCTGCACTAGTATACTGTGAAACTTTGGGAGAACGTTTAAAACAAGAGGGGGTGTATGTAACATCCCACTCTTGCGCACACCTGATGTGACTTATTCTTTGAGGACACTTGGGTTCAAGTGATCCGGTTCATTATATGATTGACTACTTCACTTATGGATTCTTATGATGAGACTGTGGATTATGATGTCATGTTATGTTATTGTGTATATACATGTGTTATTGACTAGTTTCTCATGAGTTTGCAGGACTCTTAATGGATTGAGGATGTTGATGGAATGGATGGACCTCCTTGGACTCCAGATCGAGTCAGGGAGTGGACTATATATGGTTTGAGTATTTCTATTATTGCATATGTGACATATGAAGGGTTATATTATGATGTTCTTTATGTATCGCTGACATGTCTCGTTGATGGATGTAGGATGATGATTACTTGCTAATCAGACTTACATTTGGAGTAAAGGGGTCGTGCATGACAATCAGAGATATTGAGGGAGAGGTGTGGCAACATCCCTGCCACAAAATACTAGCACTCCCGTCATGGCTCGAACTGTAGGTTAACAATTACCTAGTTCAAGAGATCCATGATGTCATGAGGGAAGAGTAAGACAATCGCTCATGAAGATTCTAAGGGGAGAAAAATAAGGTAGCTTCCTTATTCCTTAGAGGCTCTTAGTCTCCCACAAGGTCACCTAATGGAGTATTGAATCCAAGGGTTGCACATCTACCAAAATCAGTCAAAAGGCAAGTGGAACCCTTGGTGCACGTAGTGCATCTTGAAGGGAACGTCTCATAATTGAAACATGAATGAAGGCAAGTGGAACCCTTGGAGCATGTAGTGCGTCTTGAATGGCACGCCGCAGTTTTTAACACTGGTGAGTCAATGAACCTAGGTACCTAGAAACAAATATCTCATTTTGACTTGGTCAGCCTTAAAATAAATGTCTTATGAGTAAAGTTTAATAATAATAAAAATTCCCTTAAAAATTTTTTTGCTAAGCCTAATTGAAATTAAAGCCTAGGTCTAAGTAGGATATGATGAAGAAAATTTAATTAAGCGATTAATAATGGGGGGATGAAGAAAAGAAAGGGGGGGGAAGTTAAATATATAATTTAAAGGAGGATTAAATTATCCAAAATTTAATTGTTGTCTATGTTCAAAACTTGCTAATTCTGAACTTAGACAAAAAGGGGAAATTAAATGCAAAAGGAATGTAGAACATAGAAAGGAATCTAGTCTAGAGAAATTTTCTAAGAGAACTCAACTAAGATTTAAGAAGGGTGTCAGTCATTAAAGGAAATTGAGGGAATAAAGGGAAAACAAGGAGCGCTTTTAGGAATTCTTTTACATGGGTGAGGGAAATTGACAATTTAATTTAATTTAATTAATTAAATGAAATTCTAGTGCAACTAAGGGATTGGGTGACAAGTGTATGGGGAAGAATATTTCCTAATTAATTTTTAACAAAACTAATTTAATGTGCAAATGGAAAGTTCACTAAGAAGAAATCTATAAAAGAAATGGCAGAGAGGAGGAATGGATAACAATTGGCAAGTGTAAGGTTAAGCTGTCGTATTTTTCTTGACTGATTTTTCTTGTGGGATTTGGGATACCCATCTCGAATAGAGAGTGGTAGATTGACCTTGCGAGGCGGGATGGGAGCTAGCTCATTCTCTAGTTTGTGTTCTTGGCCCCTTTGCGGATCAAGGGGCTTAGGGGGGAAGAAGAGTACCCTTAGTGTTGGCTGGAAGGTACCAGTGAGGTCTCAATGATTAGCAAGAGGGAGCGAGGAGGCTCTCCAATAGTCGAGGAACATCAACAAGCCAACGGTCGAATACGGTACACATTTTAGAATTTGCAGCTGTAGATTTGTTAGAATCGTGCATAGATTTATGTGTTGAAGGAATTATAATGGTATTGTTGATTATCATGAAATTGTGAATTGTCATGACAACCTCTCAATGATGAAATTTGTTTTATTATTGTTTACGTCTCATTGATCATTTTTAAAATTTTAGTAGCCGTCTAAAGGCAAAGAAGATATTTTATTGTTAATGTCTTCTGGATTGATCAACTTTTAGTGATTGAACCCTCATTTTTTAAAATCCCTTTATTAGTGTCTTCGTTTGAAACATTGCGTTAATCCTTGCGTAATAGTTCTCCCATTTTACCATTCCTGGGGTGTACTTTTCATGGGTCCATATCTATTTGTTGTAAGGTACATTTTTACCCAACAATGTGCTTCTTTGGGTCTCGATCCTTGGTTTCCTCTATTCTTTGGAAAATCATTTTTTTCTCAATGATCTTTAGATCTAGTTTCCAACGATATTGACTTCATCGCTCATCATTTTTTAAACTTTACTACACAATGGTTTTCTTACTTAGATCTCTGTGAATTTGTACTTCAAACAAACACCCTATGTGTTGATCTCAGCTCATTAATTCTGATTACATTCCTTGAAGTTTCTTTTGCACTTATGCCCAGTTAATTTTGGTCATCCTTGCCAACAATTATGAGATTTTTCCCTGTTGCTTAGAGGTTGAGGCTTGCGCCTTCCTTCAATTGCCCAGTAAATTCATTTTCTCTCTACCTTGGGATACCCAACTCGAATAGAGAGTGGTATCTCTACCTTGCCAGGCGATATAGGAGCTATCTCATTCTCTAGTTTGTGTGCTTGGCCCCTTTACAGATTGAGGGGCTTACGGGGAAGAAGAGTATCCCTAGTGTTGGCTGGAAGGTACCGATGAGGTTTCAATGATTAGAAAGCAGGAGCAAGTAGGTTCGCCAACAATCGAGGAACATCAACAAGCCGGTGGCCAAATACGGTAAACATTTTAGAATTTGCAGTTGTAGATTTGTTAGAATCATGCAAATATTTATGTGTTGATGGAATTATAATGGTATTCTTGATTATCATGAAATTTTGAACTGTCATGACAACCTCTCGATGATTAATTTTTTTTTATTATTTTTTACGTCTCATTGATAATTTTTAAAATTTCAGTAGCCGTCTAAAGGCGAAGGAGATCTTGTATTGTTAACATCTTCTGGATTGATCAACTTTTAGTGATTGAACCCTCATTTTTTAAAATCCCTCTCTTAGTGTCTTCATTTGAAACACTGAATTAATCCTTGCGTAACAATTTTCCCACTTGAGCCTTCCTGGGGTGTACTTTTCATGGGTCCATCTCTATGTGTTGCAAGGTACATTTTCTCCCAAAAATGTGCTTCTTCGAGTGTCAATCCTTGGTTTCCTTTGCCCTTGGGAAAATATTTTTTTTCTCAATGATCTTTAGATCTAGTTTCCAACAATATTGACTTCATTGCTCATCATTTTTTAAACTTTACTACACAACGATTTTCTTACTTATATCTTTGCGAATTTGGGCTTTAAACCAACACCTTGTGTGTTGATCTTAGCTCATTGCTTTTGCTTATAGTCCTTGTAGTTTATGTTGCACTTATGCCCAGTGAATTTTTGTCATTCTTGCCAATGATTGTGAGATTTTTCCCTGTTCCTTGGAGTTTGAGGCTTGCGCCTTCCTTCACTTGCCCAGTAAATTCGTTTTCATCCCACCCCCCCATATCATGTTCATCACTGATTTTTCCTAGGAAATGCATCTGTGTGGATACTCATGAGTCTGCTTTTTTCTTGATTCTCATTGTATGTGTTTGGTTTTTTGGGAGGATGTCTCTATGTTTTCATGGGAGTCAAATCTATGCCTTCACTCTTACCCAACGTAATTTGTTCCATCATGGTGTTGCTTATTCATTCACTCAATGAATGCTTAAACCCAATTCTGTGATCACTTCCTCATACCTTAACCTGCTCCATGTGTGTTGGGATGAACCTCCCATTGTTTCTTGGCCACACTGTAATTTCATGCTTGATGGTACCCTGGGTGGTTGGATCACAACATTTTGCATACCTTCTCTTTGGGTTATTCTTCCTTTACCTCTGTGTGGGATATTTTTGCTCAGCTCCAATTTCTCCTAGCTCACAGTGACCTCAACATCTACATCCGCAACATTCTAGTTGGGCTTAGCTATGCATTTTTTTTGGGAGCCCATGGCTCTGCATATCCACCTTTTGGCACAACAACCACCATCATTTTCCCTGGGAAATTCATTAGAGATCTCTGCGTTTTACCTCGTTTTAGTACCTATGAGTTTTATTTTTTTCTTTTGAACCATTCACCCAACTAAGAGAGTAATCTATGCATATTTGTATCTCTCAAAGATTCCTAGCTCTACCGGGGCATGATGGTTGACGAGCACATGGGTTCATTTGGGCTATCGTGGCCACGAAGGGGTATGATAATTTGTTTGGACACGGGTCGCGAAGGGGTGCGACACCCCCAAAGGATGCGATTGTTCATGATGGTGACCTTTTTGAGAGCCTATAAGAGAACACAGGTGCACAATGGAGAAAGATCATTTTTGCAAGAACTTAGGTACAAGGAGAGCTCTATCATTCTGAGGTAGACAAAGAGGAGGAGCTCCCTCAAGGAGCCAAGTCATTCCACTCTAGGAGGGCTTCTGTTGACTTGAAGAGGAGGATTCAACAAACATAGCTAGAAGAATTTATGTTGGGAAGATTTTAGCTAAGTCTAGAAGTGCATGTATGTGGAGGCATGTGTGAGGAAGAATCAAAATTTGGAAAGTATCTAGAAACAAATAGGAATATTCTACAGAATCAAAGAGATGACATGTTTGCAGTTGGGGGCACATATGAGGTGCACCGCATGTGGTAGTGGAGATGGTTGTGAAAAGGAGTCTTGTGGAAAAAAATATTGCCATGAGTGTCTTGATGAGGTGAGGCAGATTGTTTGGGTCTGCCAAAGTTGTAAACTGAGAAGATAGTGCTCATGTTGTAATTTTTTTGCAATAAACAATAATTAGCTAGGTTTTAGGTATGGATTGTGCCACCAACACTTTATATATGTTTATATTCTTTGTTTATCTATTATTCTCTTGGCTTCTCATGTTATTGAATGTATGGTTAGATATGACTGAGTGTTAAAGAATTTAACGAATGTATAAGTATACAATAGTTGCGCTAGAGTAGGAGTGTGACTCGATGGTAGCCTAGAACAAAGTATGGGTATGCTTTAGGTGAAGAGGCATAATGCAGATGAAGTAACCTTGGTGTTTCCGAGCATCTAAGTGAGAAGCATCGTAGTGTCTCAATCCTTAAAGAGGTGCACACATGGAAGGGATATTGTGGGGACATGACACAACTTATAATGTGACACTAATTGAACTAAACTAATAAAACACTACTGTGTAAACCAACATAAAACCCAATGTATACATTGGAACCTAAATTGTGTGAGCAATGAAGGAACTCGATTCTTAACAATGTTTCTTTATATACAAGTCAAACCATCAATCTGTGTATCTTGGATACTTTATTGAAGTTGCGATTTTCATTTTTGGTAATCTATAATGAATAGATGTTGAAATTGTGTCTGGAAAGAGTATCACATAAATTTTGCTTTCTAGATTTCATATATGTTTGATGAACTTATGTCTAAATTGTATCCAATCATGCATTTCACTCTTACCTTTATAAAATTGGAGGTCTAATTTCTTAAGTGTATTCATAAATTTATCACATGTACATTTCACTCTTATCTTTATAAAATTGAAGGTCTAATTACTTTGGAAAATTAGTAGGGTGGTTGAAATTTACACTAACACAACCACATTACAACCAAATTAGTAAAAGTGTTTGATAATAACATATATTAATGTATATGAAGCAATTTTATTATTTATAATATTTATATCTTTTATAATTAACATTTATAAATAGTCTTTTGCACTATATTTTCTTAAAAAAAAAAAAATCTTGGAAAATTATAACTATATTCACCAAGATCTATTCAAATACATTGTTTTATATATGGGAAAGGTTTTCATTTCAAGGTAATTGTGTGAGGTTTTCTTTTATATGTATACGTAGATGGTAAAATATAATAAAAATTTAAATGATGAAATGATTATGCTCTTTACTTTCTATAAAAATTAAAATCTATTTTATAATATTTTAGTTTTTATCAATATATAATAACATAATTATATATATTTATATATTTATTTATAATATTTATAATATTTTTTAGAATTTTGTTTTTAGAAAAGTATTAAAAAAAGTTTTTTAAAATCACTATTTTATTATATTTTGAATATTTTTTATCAAATTATTTTCACTTATTTCATATTGACTATAAAAATAAATCTACTTAACTATAAAAATAAATCTACTTAAACATTTCAAAATTAGTTCATAAATATTTATATTTATTGATATTTAAATTACATTTAATATTTATCCTACTAAAAATAAGCATAATTACCTTGACTTTTATGTTTAATTCTATATCTTAACTCTTTATTAATATTCATATATAATTTATGACCCCACATGAAACCAGATTACAAAATACCCTTGGGGAGATAAAAGCAGATAAATCATTAACTTCCATTGTAATAGGTAATTACCTTATCCAGATTATTCAAGAATATAAAAACCTACCAAGTCTCATAAACAAAAGGAGAATCAGCTCAATTATTAAGATTTACGAGGGGATGTGACCCTATCCTCTATCCACATTGAGATTTACGACGTCATCCGGCACATGATTCATACCCCCTCGGAGGAATTCCTCTCAATCGTCATATGTTTTCCTCTCCTCACATGGATAGCATTAAAGGCGACCTTCGTGATATGACAACAGCGTATGGGATAATTCATTTTCCCTTTGTCAGACATCTCGGCTTCATCCCCTTCCTCTCCCTATGTGTCTTAGTCCCCACGTTCACTCCTGTCTCGAAGAGTTTAGTTTCTGCCTCCGTTCTCAACCCAGAGCTATTCATCCCTGCTTGAATTCGATTCTGTGGTGCAAAAGTCAACCTTTGTGTAATTGCAATGGAAGATATGTAGGGAAAAATGAAGAAAGAGTAAGAAGAATTGGTGTATAATTGTAACATTTAATCATTGAAATTATTAATTTTTTTATTAGAAGTTTAAATTATATAATTATTTTAGTAACGTAGTTAAAATTTTAATCTTCTAATTCTGCAAATTATAGAGTTAGTTTAGGAACTTAATTAAAATTTGACATTTAAATGGATTTTGTTTATTGTTTTGGAGGTCAATATAATGGTACGTTTTAAAATTAAATGTTATGGATGAAAAGTATTTTTGACACCTTTTAAAATTAAATGTCATGGATGAAAAACATTTTTTTCGAAATTTAAAAAATTGAAATAAGAAATTCTTGGATTTTCAACCTAAATAATGACATTTAAAAAAATTAAACCTCATGGATGAATTTTTTTGCATTTGTTAAAATTGAATGTCATGGATGAAAAAATTATTTAGATTTTAAAATAGTTTTATGTTTCCATAAAGTTTGTAGGATGTGGGTGTATGTGGAATAGAAGAGTAAAACAATTTAAAATTTTAGTAGGGGATTAAGATGATGTATTAGGAATATAAAGATATTGGACACTACACTCATAGTTTATTGTCTTCCTCATTATATTTAATCTCTTCTATATCAAATATTTATTATACATGTACACTCAACACTTAATATAAGTGATTGACCTCTTTAATGTATTACATATGCCATAAAATGTAATGGATGATTTAGAGAGTAGGTTTTTTTTTACAAGTACTTCCATTCTAGTTAGAATTGAAATTTGTTCTAAAAATACTTGTGAGTGTCTTCAATTTGTGCATTGGTAGAGAGATAATTAGAATTTCTTCTAAAAGTGCATGTCACTTTTTTCAATCATGATATCTTTTTGTAGAAAGTTTTCCAATTGCTAGAGAGAGTTAATAAAGCTAGATTTTATTAATCTAAAAATATCTTTTTTTAAGTCTCTAAATGTATCTTTCTGAGTTGAGACATATTTGGACTCAAAAGAGTGAAATGTGTTATTACATATGGATGTTTTCCCTTTTAAATGAAACTCACTATGCTGAAATTCTAAGATATAATATTTCAAATTAGTAATGAATTGGTTCATATTTGATCATATTAAATACAAAGTTATTTTTCATGGATATAAGAATTATTTTCATTAATAATGAGAGCAAAGGTTATTACTATATAAACTTTTTTTTTTAATTTGTATATTAACTAATTATTTTTAGAGTCACTAACAATCTCTACAACATTTTTCCTTTAATAATGATATAATACAAAGATTATTACCATATAAACCTTTTTTTTTTTTTAATTTGTATATTAACTAACTATTTTTAGAGTCACTAATAATCTTTACAACATTTTTCCTTTAATAATGATATAATACATTCACCATAAAAAACTTTTATAGTTATTTTCATGCAGCATGCAAGATTCATATTTAATGGGAAATGTTCATATTTGAGAGCATGAAAGGTTCAAATTTCATGGTCAATGAAATTGATAATCATAAACAATTTCAACAAGGTTTTATTTTTATCATTAATATTTTTATATTATAATTTTTTTTAAAAGTTAATAATCGCTGAAAAAATTAGTGTAAACAATTTAGTAGAGTTTATTTTAAGGTTCTATAAGAAAAAATGAGGAAATTCGAAATCACATTAAAAATTTGACATGGTACACAAAAATTAAAATAAAAAAAAAAGTAAAAGATGGGTCATAAAAATTACTTAATTACTTAATATGCAAAGTAAAGTAAGAAATCAAATTTCAACACTGAGAACAGTAAAACAATCTTTCCTTTCCTCTTTTCTAATAAAATTAGTAACAACTATTCGAATTAATTGGCAAAAACATTTCATTTTTAATTATTATCTTTTTATTATTATGAAGCGATGGAAATTTGAAAATTTATAAAAAATATTAAAGTGTTAAAATTGCAATGTGAAGTAGAAAACCAAAAAATCATGTACAATGTCAAACCGCAAAATTTGATTATCAAGTAACGTTTGCTCCACTAATATTTCCTCCACTATGTCTAACCTTTTATAAAATTTTAATTCCTTTTCCATTTCACTTTTGGAGAATACTTTAATTACCCACCCAAAAAAAAATGGTTCACACAATCTCACCATATAAACTAAACTAAAATAAATATTTCAAAGTATCTTCAAAGAACATACGACGTATTTAACCTCAAAACTCGAACCAAAGAAATTATGATTAATATAGTTGTTTTTGAGGCTCCGGAAGAGCTACCCCATTCTGAGATTTTGTGCAGATAATTATCCCTTCATCTAAATCAATAACACCTTCTATATGCCTAGCAATCAATAACTAAAACCGCGAAAACAAATCAGTGCATATTCCTAATCCTACGTTTCCAAGGAATTAGAGCAAGGTTTCCCAACTGATATTTTTCCACTTAGAAAGCAATCTGCAACAACCTTCACGTCCCCTACCACAACCTTCACGTCCCCTACCTGTTTCGTCCCTACCAACCTCTCTTCTGTATTTTTTCCACATCGATATTCTATTTATCATTGCTAGCCACGAAAAAATGTGGTTTTTCAAAGGGATCTTCCATTTCCCCCAAAACGGCCACCACGATTTCATTTACCTTAATAACACCATCTCATATCCCAATTTTCCCATAATAACACCATTTACCTTATTCCAATTCCATACTAACGGATCATCCTCATCTCACTACATTATGCACTAGAAGGAAAGTATAATTGATCCATTCTATGGGCATGTCACTCTACAGATCGAGCTCCTCCATCGAAATCCATTACTACCTTCGTCCCCCTCATTGTATTTTGGACCCCAACATCTACCAAAAACCTCTATCCATAATCCCTCAAATGAGATCTCAAGTTCTGAAAGATAACTTAACTCTCACCTATATCTACCAAAGGATCCTCTCCAAACGTAACCAGATTACCAAGATCGATTTTCCAGGCCATTGATTGGCCAAGAACTTAGAAGGAGGAAATGACCTCAATTCCCTATGGGACTTGTGCTCGACCCTAATTCACCGCTCCACACTAAAGTCAAATAAATATTTACACCTAATTATTTTTCCCCATAATCCTTCATTAAAAAGAAATATTCACAAGCTCTTGGCAGCTAGAGATTGATAGAATAACAATTTTCAATCCCCATCCTACATGTGGAGCACTCTACGAACCTATATGTGGAGAAAAAACACATGGATAGCCAATATTCTATATGGAAAGAAATGAATCCAATAAAACCGAGAGGATCCATGCCACCTTTCGTCCCCTGATAGTGTACCAGTGATGGCCATGGTTGGCCCATGCTAGTGTACCAGAAATGGTCATGGTTGTCTGTAATGTTCCTGACTTGGCTAGTCTAGGAAACGTTGCTAATGTGTGTGTAGGATCAAAGGTTTACAACATATAAATGATCATACAAATAATAAATGCGACAAGGGACTGCAAAGTTTGTATTACGATATCTCTGTGGATTACAAAATGATTGAATACAGCTGAATAACTGACAATACTTGACTTGATCAACATACAAAGGATCTTAGCTAGAATATAAATAAGAAACTATGGCTAAATAAAATAACAAC
>JASDQU010371951.1:78916-96581 GCA_032191745.1 Picea mariana | reverse complement strand
CTTGTCATGCTCCTCCTCCTCACTGTCCATGCTGTCTGTTTCTACCTCAATATAATGAATCTCTCCCTTGCCCATGCACCTGTGGCCCAGGAGCCAAGGATCTCTACAACTAAAGAAAAACTTTTTCCTCATAAGATCTCACCTAGTCTCATCATCCAACTTCTCCTCGCCCTTCAATTATCTCTAGAATGGCTTCCTGTCTCGATCCCTCTAGGGCACAATTGGTTTGGAGAAAGTTTTAGTCTTTGGCACCGAGTCTACCAAATCTCGAGTGCGAAGGATGGCATCCTGCAAAGTGGGAGGTCTGTATGCCTTCACCCATCCTTTCAAAGTCTCTGTGAGTCCTTCTGTGAATAGCATGATCAACTTGGGCTTTGATATATCTGTCACTGCCATGGATACCTGTTGAAACTCTGTGATGAACGCCTCTGCTGTGCCAGTTTGTCTCAACTAGGCTAGATCCCTGAAGTGTATCTCGGGATCCTTCCCGTCAAACCTATCGATGAGCCTATCTGTAAACTCCCTATAGGAGATGATGCGACTATGACCCAATGTCACAAGTCTATGGTACCACCACTCGTGTGCCTCACCCTCCAAGTGTAAGGTCGCAAAACTGATGGCCTCTGTCTTAGTCATCTAGTTGAGATTGTAATACATGTCTAGCTTCTGTACCCAAGCTCTGGCGGTGTATTTGGACGATCTGTCGAAAGAAGGGATGGTGAGTTTCCCAACTTTTCGGATGAAATCAAAGTTATGCCCCTGCTGCTATTGTGGTCCTCCCCTCTGCATCTCTCTAGGGTGATTCCTGAGTCTGAGTCCACAGTACTCAACTAAGGTCATGTCCTTATGGAAGTCATGAACCAATGTTGCGTACTCCCTCCTATACTCTGCAATGTTGTCAGCATGAGTGGGTGGCCTCTGTGGTATCGGTGGCAGTGCGGCTACTAGGGTTGCCCTCTAGAAACTGGGAAACAAGGGTCTGGGAATCCTACTCACAGAGGTGTATGTGTGAGAGGCTGATTGGGGTCTATTCCTTGCTCTCGAGTTCCCCTATGCTGCATGTGGGACTTGTGTATCTGGGGTGCCCACTCTAGCCAATCTATCAACCACCTATGCCAAGGACTAAGACATGGTCCATTGACTAGATAACATATTGTTGATAACCTGCATGAAATATGCCTCTAGATCTATGGGGGCCTTGCCATTGCCCTCTGGTTTCTCATATCTATCTCCTAGCATCCTCCCTACCTCGTGCTCAGCCTCATGCTCTGCCATTCTGTTTGCTTCTTTGTGTGCCTCTTCCTCTTCCACTGAGCTAGGAGGAAAAGGGGGAAAATCAGGCCTATGCCTTCTTTCCTGATGCCTTTTGTAAGTGACATATTCATCACCTAAATGTTCACAACCCTCTAGGTCTTTTTCAACACTCATTTTCTTTACTCACAGGCTGGCAGGACTAAAGCTCTAATACCACTGTAATGTTCCTAACTTGGCTAGTCTAGGAAACACTGCTAATGTGTGTGTAGGATCAAAGGTTTACAACATATAAATGATTATACAAATAATAAACGTGAAAAAGGACTGCAAAGTTTGTATTATAATATCTCTGTTGATTAGAAAATGGTCGAATGCGGCTGAATAACTGACAATACTCAACTAGATCAACATACAAAGGATCTTAGACGAAATATAAATAAGCAACTGCAGCTGGATAAAATAACAACACTAGGTTAGATCAAACGACAAAAGGATCTTAGCCAGAATACAAATATGCAACTAAAAGATAATACCCAAAATATGGGAGCACTATGGAATCAATGAAGAATGATGGAAGACTTGGATGATCTTCCCAGTGACTAGGGTGTGTCTTTCAACACCGAAATCAGCCAATTGGTGTCTTCCTCCTGGAATACACTGAACTATCTCTCCTGAGATGCACCTCTTCTTCTCAATGACAAGTCATAATCTGCATAATGATGAATTAGGTCACTGACCCTTCCTTTATAGCTTTCCAAAACCCTAACTCATGCTGAAACCCTAATTCATTGTTGATTTCCAAAACCCTAAATCATGTTGAAACCCTAATTTGTTGTTGACTTCCAAAACCCTAAATCGTTACTGAAACCCTAATTCACTGTTGACTTCTATTTTTAGATCATAATGACTTAAAAGTGCTTTTAACCCTTTTTAGCTCAATGTCACCTTTTGAATATAACACCTGTGACTGGAGTGACCTCTAGTAACCTTTTTTACCCCTCTTTGGCCCTGGCTATAGTCTAACGGGGTGGTTTAGACCATTAAGCCTCCTCTTCTGCAGCTCCTATTTGGAAAGGGACATTACATTGTCCCCCACCATAGTGCGATCATCTTCCCTAAAGGCATACTTAATCCATAGGTATAGTCATCCTATCTATTTATCTACTACATATAATAATGGATGATGTTTTGGTTTTCTTTGTATTTGACTTTATGAAATAAGATAAGATTTCGTATTGATAATGTATTTTAGGTTGAATCATTGGGTTAAATTTTTTTTTTATTAATCCTTTTTTGTGATTATAAAATTGTTTTTTTCATAAATAAATAATTATTTATAATATTTATCATTTTTATAGTAAAAATGTTTTGGTAGTGTATTTTATTTCACAAATTTGTTGCAAAATTACAATTGTCATTGTATTAATTTACTAGTAGACATCTATTGAGTTCTAGGTCTATTAAGCTTCTAAAGGGATCCAATCTCTAAATATGTAAATCTTTAACCTTTCCTCAAGCTTTGCACTCTAAAAAGGGTTTACAACTCTAAAGATTTTATCGATCTCTACCCTTCAAGGCTATTATTATTCATTGAATATGTATGTGTGTGTGAGAGGGAGAGAGATTTTAATGGTTAAGAACATGTGTTTCCTCCTAAGAGGTCACCTCTATATACTTTAGCGGTCAAATCACTGAGGCGAAGGGCGTCCCTTGTCCCACAAACAAGGGATCTCATACACCAATTTGATTTTTGTGTGTTTGTTTTAGAGGGATTCTAGAGGGACTCTTGACAAAATTATCAAGTTTCCTTTCAATCAACTTTGTCAAATTTATTACTTAGTATTGTATTCCATTTTTTTATCTTTATAAAAATATTTTAATTTAATTTTTTTAAATACATTTTTTAGGTTTCTTTGCATTTATATTTAACTTGTAAAATATAATAAAAATAGACAATTATGTTTTTACTTTACTTTACTTTTATTTCTTTCTATATAAACTTATTCTATAAGAAATTGGTGTATGATAACTCCCTTTTTTTGAGGATTGACTATGAAAATAAATCTACTATAATATTTCAAAACTATTTTATAAATATCTACACAGATAACATACTAAGAAACACCTTTCCTCCCACATATATTTTATTTATATCTTTTTCATTTCCTAGGTCTTTTCCTTGAAGCTATTTCCCTTCAGGTTCAAATATCCATGATTTTTAGGGATTTCAAATAATAGAAAACCACTTTCGACACTTGTCTAATCAGACTCTGAGTTATTTCAATCATATTCCCCACTCATAAAGTCATAGTCATCTCTTTTAAACGCCTTTGTTCAATTTTTTTCATGCATTTATTATATTTTAAAAAATCTATCTCTTACATTTTTCCATCAAAAAAGAAGAGTTGAAAAATCAAAATATTCCACAAATCATTCAAATATTAACATTAAATTATTTTAATAAACTCAATTACTAATTTTCATAAATGAAAATTATTAAATAAAATACTTAATATTTGAAAATTATTAAACAAAATACTTGATATTTAAAAATTATTAAATAAAATACTTAATATTTGAGGATGTTACAGTATAAAAATCAACATGCAAGATTAAAAAATAATAGATGTCCAACCCATATTATTTCTTGTCGTGAAGCTCGAACCAAATTATTAAAAGATTAAAAAAGAAATAGATTTTATTTCATACATGAAAAACAGATACACAGTTATTCTATTAGAATCAAGTGTACTTCCACTTTACAAAAAGGATTTGTATGATCTAGATATTTTTCAAGATTCTCCTAATCTAGTTTTTGTACAACAAAAGCTGTGCTAGCACTATATAGATTCTATTGACAATTGTCATATAGTATTACAAAACATATTCATTTTGGGCATACATTGAAAAAATATTCTTCCTTTGTAAACTAAGGGTACTGTAAATATTCATTGTATAAGTTCAATAGAAAATCATGAATTTTCCTGAGTTTACGACATTCTCTTTGTCGAATTTTTCATAATAAAAACATCCCAGTGTGTTGTCCACAACTTTCTTGGAGTGTTTTTTATCTTCTGAATTGAATTCTCTATGGATGTGCATGAACTGTATTCCTTCAAAACTAGTCTTAAGGCTTTGAATTTTTTCTTTCCAATAGTGAAGATATAACAGATTCTGATTTGAGATTTCATTAATCCAGTCAATAGTGACTTTGGAGTCCCCCGTTGCCATAATTTTCCTTATGGATAGTTTCTTTGCATAAAAAAAGTAAGCCCCACAGTCCCAAGATTTCAACCTTGATGTTCTTTCCATTCCCTCCTGCAAAATAAGTATTCTTTATAAAAATGATGTCCATTTATTTTTATGAAAATTCCATCTCCACAAATGTCATTAATTGTTGCTCCATCAAAAAAACCAATTGAAATCTCATCAAAAGAGACAGGATTTAGTAGATAATCCATTTTTCCCCTTTCCCTTTTTTTTTTTAATAATGGATGTCAAGTAGTATGTTGGAGATGATTTTGTCATCTTCTCTTTTCCAATTTTCAAATAACACTTTATTTCTGAATTTCCAAATTCTCCAGCTAACCAAGAATGTGATATATTTAGTATTTGGATATTTTATAAACCAATGAAATAAGTTTTTTTCTATGATAGTCTGCCTCCTTATATCAGGAAAATTTAATTCTTTTAAGATTTCTTTCTAAATGTTTTTTGTAATTTTAGATTAGATTAATAAATGTTTTGTTGTCTCATCATCTTGTAGACATAAGGAACATAGGAAAGGGCCTATGCCTCCCCTTTTATTGTAATTTGCATCAATTAGTATGCTATCTTTTAAATTTAACCACATGAAAGAAATGAATTTGCTTGGAATATTAATTTTCCAGATTAAATTAAACAACCATTTGAGTTCCCCAGAATGTGAAGTAAAAGCAATACATTGATAAGATGAATCTACTATAACAGTTCCGACTTCCCTGTTCCAAGACCACATAAGTTGATCGTTTGATTGATTAAGGGTGATTCTGTTACTATCCAAACCTCTAGTTAAATTTTCCCATTCCAGTGACAGATCTTCGGATAAGTTTAGTTGGTTGGAATTTATCCAATGCTGAGAATTATCAGATATATTATGTACAACAGATTTTGCTAAGGAAAAAATACCATTCATATTGAGATTCTGGATAAGGGATTCCGAGAGCTTGAAAGAAGTGTTATCACCAATGAAGGGGTCCCTGCCCAGCATGACCTGTTTACCGTTCCCAATTTGCAATGATAACCACTGATTTATGAGATGAATTAAATTCATAAAAAAAATTCAGAAGTTTGAGGTTGTTGAGTACTTGAAGTTGTCTTTTTTTATCGAAGATTTCAAATCTACACCCTTTAAATATTTTCTTTTAAGAATTTGTCTCCAAAAACAATTTCTAGAAATGTCCCTCAAACATGATTTTGCAGCTAATGTCTTGGCAAACCAATAAATATTCCCTATACCCCATCCCCCTAATTCCTCGAGGAAGCAATGGATTGCCACTTGGATAGATGAAATCCCATAGTTTTATTTGCTCCTCTCCAAAGAATGTTTTCCATAAGCTATTGGATTTTGTGGATGATGGTGAAGGGAATTTTTGCTAAATTGAACCAATACACTGAAATACTTTAAAGAACAACTTTCATTAACACCAATCTTCCACCTAGAGAGAGCCAACATGAAGTCCAACAATTTATCCTTTTATCAACTTCCTCTATTAGCCATTGCAAATCCACTAATCTATATCTATTAGGTTTTAAGAAAAAACCTAAGTATTTCATACCTTCCTCTAGGTTAATAATTAATATGTTGAAAGTTTGGGTTAAACTTTGTTTGATGTTGGAATTGATATTTTGTGCTAAAAAAAACCGATCTGGGACAATTAACCTTTATGCATGAAACTCTACAAAATAAAGTCAGAATTGATTTAAAAACCAACCAATCCTTTAAATCCCCCTTCCTAGGATGAAGACATCATCTACAAAGAGAAGATGTGACACAAAGTAGATGTTGATTTAAAAACCAACCAATCCTTTAAATCCCCCTTCCTAGGATGAAGACATCATCTACAAAGAGAAGATGTGACACAAAGTAGATGTGACACAAAGTTGGAGGAGGCAACTTTGAGTCCATGAAATGAACCTTTTTCAACAACTTTCTTTAAAGTCAGAATTGATTTAAAAACCAACCAATCCTTTAAATCCCCCTTCCTAGGATGAAGACATCATCTACAAAGAGAAGATGTGACACAAAGTAGATATTGATTTAAAAACCAACCAATCCTTTAAATCCCCCTTCCTAGGATGAAGACATCATCTACAAAGAGAAGATGTAACACAAAGTAGATGTGACACAAAGTTGGAGGAGGCAACTTTGAGTCCATGAAATGAACCTTTTTCAACAACTTTCTTCAAATGTCTACTGAGACATTCCACAACCAGTAGAAACAAAAGTTTCGAGAGGGGGCATCCTTGCCGTAAACCAGGATGACTGCTGAAGAATTTTGTAGGGGATCCATTGATTAATACTGCCATATTAACAATGGAAACACATGCCATTATCCACTATGTGATCTCCGAGCTTAATCCAATCTTGACTAGTAATAATCGAAGAAAATTCCAACTTACTTTATCGCAGGATTTTTTCGAATCCAGTTTAAGTATAATAGTGTTTAGCTTCTTTATTTTGGATGAGTGTAAACATTCCTGTGCTATGCCAACATTGTCAAATATTAAACGGTCTTTTAAAAATACAAACTGTTCATGTGAGATACATGCTGACAGCTTTGTTTTAATCCTTGTAGCTATAATCTTGGAGATAAACAAAATTGCACAGTGCTATTGGCCTGAAGTCATGGAAGTTTGTTGATTATTGACTTTAGGGATTAGTGTGAAAATACAAACATTAAGTGTGCCCAGAATAAACCATGTCAATCTAGATTCTTCAATAGCTGAAAGGAGATCCTTACCCAATATCTTAAAGAATGATTGAAAAAGCTCTTGAGTCCAGCCATGTTGGCCTGGGCTTTTGTCTTTGGGCATTTTGAAGACTGTAGATACAGTCTTCAAAATGCCCAAAGACAAAAGCCCAGGCCAGATGGTTGGACTCAGGAGCTTTTTCAATCATTCTTTGAGATATGATGTTAAACTTAGATTATTTAATGTTATCAATCACGAACACAAATTATTATTATAGATTGGTTTAAAATTTTAGTTCTTAAGTTTATAGTCACCAGGTTCGATTTTAGATTTCGTAATATTTTTTACGTCTCTAATTAAATTATTACAAGATTAAAAAAGTAATAGATGTTAAGCTTAGATTATTTAATGTTATCAATCAAGAAAACAAATTATTATTATAGATTGTTTAAATTTTAGTTCTTAAGTTTATAGTCACTAGGTTCAATTTTAGATTTCGAGATATTTTTTACATCTATAATGAGACTTCCTTCAATGGAGCGCCCACATGTATTTTCTCAATCAACCAATTGTTTTTAATCTCATTTGGAACCACATTATTACAAAATTAAAAAACAGAAGATGTTGAAACCAAACTATTTGTTTTTAAGTTCCAATACAGATTATTATTATTTTTACAGAATGGAATCAATAACATTTCTATATATATATATATAATATGCATTTATATAAACTTAGATTCAATTAAAGAATATTTTTATCTAAACCTGAATCTCTTGGATATTGAGAAAGGATTAAAAATAAGGATTTTTTCGTGTGTATATATAACACTTCTTTTTCCATTATACATTATATTCATCTAAACCTTGAATCTCTTTGGTGTTGAGACGGATTTTTTCACGTGTATATATCTCTTCTGTAATATTATGAGGAGTTTTTCACTTGTATATATCACTTTTGTAATATTCTCAATTATAAAAAAAATCTCAAGTACTAAAAAATTTATTTGAATAATTTTCATTTATGAAAATTTATATTTAGTCTTGAAACATTTAAATAATATATTCTTAATTATTGAGAAAGAGTTTGATTTGATTTACACTACAACAATGTATTTTGTAGCAAAAATTGTATCCTTTTATCACTTAAACAAGGCTTTGGAAGATGATGCCATGGGTCACATGGAACAAGGGAGGTTTTTGAATGAACAAGGAGGGTGATGGATGGGAAAGAGTGATAATTGCATGGTAAGGATATGCAAAGAAATGGAAAATCCCCCCAAACTGAAGATATTTCCCACCCCCTAAGAAATGGAAAAAGATGAAGAAGTAGGAAAAACACCCAAGTGATTTTCCAAGTACAAATCCATAGCACCCAATGAATTTTGATTAAATAAAACAAAAATAGGAATACATGCACCTACCTATGAAGTCTGTAATGTTTGTAGCAACATCCTAATCTTATATGATCCACAATTATGTAGAAACTTTGCAAGGAAGAGCATTGTGGATCTTGGGGCATGTTGGACAATGTATATGGCCAAACAACTTATGTTGTAGTAAATAATCTTGGAAATATTTATTTAGATTGGAGATCATTATTTATAGAGCAACATGGATATCTTTATTTCGAGAGAAAATTGCCTGGAATCATTTATTTCTCACTTTATTTGGAATTCTTGTCCCAACAAGCTAGTTTTAAAACAAGATCTATCTAACTACACCCAAAGGGTTTTCACATCCATAATGTTTTTATTCTTGAGGAATGCCCGCCATCAAGATGGTTCTCAAGCATTCCTGGCATCTAATGGCACCTGAGAAAGGTTTTTACCATCAAATTTATTAAGGGAAGGCATGGGATAACAAGGTAACTTGGCATTGTAAGTGAGCCAATATGACTTTATTGTGTGGGTTGGGGGTGGCTGGAGAAGAAAATTATGGAAGTGATGGAGTGGTGCAAGATGCAGTTTTGATTTCAGTGTAGTGTTTATATGAGTGATACTCAAGAAAAGGTCATTAGATTTTGGAGATACCCACATAAACAATTGAGACTTTATGAACTTTAACATACATGTATCGTTGTGCTAAGAGTAAGGAAATGTATAGGCATACCATGGTGTTGGTTAATGGAATGATGATCATGAGATATTCTAGAAGGATCCTTTGGTAGAAATGGCATAGGTGATGTGGCAATGGCACTTGACTTTTGGAACATTGGTCTTCAAACTCTTTAAATAAATTCTTCACGTGTATTGTTCTGGATCCATCTACAACTTTGGAAAAAAAGGTCTTCTTGTTGAGACATGTTGTCCCTTCACCAAGTTTTGAGGAGCCTTGGTAATTTTTGATCATTTTGGGACTTCGACAGGATGTCGAAGACGGAACACAAGTCGAAGCGGAGATCGTGGGATCTTAGCCCCGTTTTAGGGACTTTTGGGTTTTGGGATTATGTAATGGGTATGGGGATGTTGGCCCATGGGTTTACCCATGCTTAGGCATATTTTGTAATGATTAAATAGAAGTCTAGGTGATGTATGACATAGTGACTAGAGGAAGTAGTGAATAGTCAGTGTAAGTCATTGTTGCTAAGTGGAAAAGTAGATCTGTGTGATTTGGCTTTGTGCACATTGTGTGAGACTTGCAAGGCTAAGTGCAGTGATTGTAACAGACTATGTAAGGCTCTGTGACTAGATCTACTTGGGGAAGGAGGATCTGGCAAGGTGCACAGATCTCATGTCCTCTGCGGAGTTGATTTGGAGGCTTTGTGCATGTAAGAAGATTGAAAGAATTTAATAAAGAAGACAAAGAGTTGGTGGACGTATCCCTAGGGAGGGGGTGAACCACGAATATCTTGTTTTATGATTGCTTTGTGTTTTCTAATTGCTCTCTTGTTTATTTGATTCGATGCTTAGTGCGTTGTTAGATGATATATGAATTTGAGATGATAGCTTAGTGTTGAATAATGTGAATGAATGATTGATCTAATATCTGTTGGTATGCTTAGTTCTTGAATCCATTGGATTTGTATGAATGCTGCATTGATTTGTTGTTGGGATTTAGTTGCGCTGTGAACTAAGGTTGAATATTAACGAACTGTAATTACTATGTGCTCTGTTAAGGTGTTACAATCATAGATCTGTGTCCCAGCTAAGGTTGCAGACATCTAAGTCCTGCAACCATCCCTACCTCTACCTCGGGTGAGACTTCATCTGCTTCGCAGATGTTTCCAAAAGGGCTGGTAGTTAGGGTTTTGTTGGTGCATTGTTATAGAGTTGAACCCTGGGCCTGCCCCTGTGCCAACAAATGGTTCCATTGTTGGGATCTGAAACTGTGATTGTTGGGAATTGAGGAAGAAGAAGCTCTATGCAAAAATCTGACCTGAAACTGTGAAAGTTCCATGTGTAGATTTGTTGCTGTAGTGCGCAGTAGTGTACTTGGATTGTGGAACTCTGTGCTAGGAAGAGAAGTCTGATCTGAAGAAAAGAGGTAATATCTTGAAGATTTTTGCTATGATAAAGGTAAGAATAAGTGAAAAGTTTTAGATATGAAATCTTTGTGCTCTGCTGAAAGTAAGATTAGTGGAAATTTTTGTTTTAAGAGTATGGATCTAGGTATATTTGATAAATTTTATCCTAGCCTGAAAACTAGGGCACAACTAGAAGAAAGAAGATTTGATATGAATAGATTTGATAAGAATAGTGAAAGATATGTTATTCCTATGCATAGAAAGAATGTTTGGGCTAACAAATGGATGCAGGATCCTAGAAATAAATTTTTTCAGGTTAGCTACCATGATCCTAGTGTGTAGTACAGGAAATGATGGAGATCATTTAAGAGAAAGAGAGGATTAACTCTTTGTTACAGTTGCAAAAGACCGGGACATATTGCTAAGGAATTCCCTAGTAGAAGACCCAATTCTCTTTATTGTAAAGTTATGGATCATGAAGTTATGGATTTCCCTAGAATGATTGCTAAAGTCGAAAGAATGAATATGAGACAAGAAAACCCTAAGGAAGGTCAAGAAACTAAGATCATGGCAGAACCCCAGAAAGAATCACAAACTGTACTGTTTCAAATAAAAGAAACAGTGAATGATCATAGAAACATCAACTTACTAGAGATATTCAAAGAAAAAGAATGCATATAAACAAGAATAGGAGACTTCGACATTGACTTTGTTCTGGATGAGGAAACACAGGTGAATATCATGACAGAAAGAACTTGGGAAATTTTAGGAAAGCCTGCTATGATTCCTTCATTGGGAGGAATGGGATTATTTAGAAGAAAAATGATAACCCTGTGTGGAAGAATTGCCTAGATATCTATGAGTGCTCATGGAACCTCAACATAAGAAGATTTTGAGGTTGTTAAATTTATTGAGAACAACACCACTTTTTCTATATTACTAGGAAAACCTTGGCTCGAAAAGGATCAAGCCAGAAGAAAATAAGAGGAATTCTTAGAGCATGAGAAGCAAGAATTAAAAGATTTCATGATGAGGAGGATCACACATTTGATTGAAGAATAGGAGAACAGGTCGAAGTTATTCAGAACTAGAAACTTAGATATCAAAGTTGAAAGGACACACAAGGACTTGAGACACCTATCTGTATAGGAGAGTAGAGCACCTACACCATACATAGAAGAAGTATTTCTCTTGAACCCTAATAAATACCATAAACAGTGCAAAGTTACTATGCCCAGAGAAGATCAGAATCAGAATGGAAATAAGAATATCGAGACGAAGATCACCGGGAAGAAGGCTAGAAAGCTCAATAAGAAGAAAGCAAAGATAGAAAATTTATAGAAAGTTCTAGAAGGAACAACGCAGAAGGGAGGATGTCAGAATCTAAACTTCACCGGGATAGCAGTACAACATAGCATGTCACTTCACCATGGAGAAGAAATATGACCGTTGGAGTCATTATAATTGTTAGCCTGATGACCTGAATGGTTAGAACAATAGTTATGGCAAAAAATCTCGCAATCAGACCATTGGGACCATGCCGTAATGAACATAACTACATTAACGAAGGCTCCTCGCCCGTTGGAAATATCTGTTACCTAGTTGCATATTTATTCCATCGAGCCTTGCACTGAGAACACTTTTTCCACCCATGATTATCCGAGCTCACACATTAGTTGATTTCACGCAGTGATCATTGAGCTATTTCCATCCATCCCGTTGCATTGAGTAGTTTCTCTTTAACCTGAGATAGTCAGCCATGACCGTGTATGTCTGAAGAACTTAGCACATTTGAAGAGTCTGTGAAAGAGATACTCATTGACCTCATGATTGAAAAGGTAATGTCTGTGGGTGTACAAGCTTCATTGACAAGAGGAGTGCAAGCCTCCCCGTCGACTACTCACGGATTCGGACCATCCCAAGATGGGACTGAGAAAAGAACCAAGCATAGAGATGAGTTGGCGAATGTGAAGTTATTACCATCCATCCTACCAGAGTACATCCCACCCCTGGTCAATGTAGTGAGTCACGATAGTGTCCCAAGGGACTTTGAATACACCGTCATCATTGCATATCTCTCGAAGGGGATACGCACTGTCAGACCACAACTAGAGAGGATTCCAACCTTGGATATTAGTGACTATAACCTGGGAGACTGTAAGAGATATGGAATTCTCTTACCTCACAAATATCTAACCAAGACGAAGGGAAAAAAGATGAAAATAATCCCTCAGTCGTGGACCATGAACCTCGTGAAATCTACCCTTTTGAATGTAATGAGGATCCCACATTTTGGAAGGCACCAAGAGGTTAACGCTTGCGTTAAGCTCTTGCTATCATGATTCCACGGTGGCTATATGTGGTTGGACAGACATATCATTGTCGATCTAGTGCTGATCCATAGAATCACCAGACTGAGCATGCAGGGACCAGACCCACAAGACTTCTACCCAGGAAAAGTTGTAGACCGCACCTTGGCATAGACGATTAAAGAAAAATACGGCGATGTTGAGAAGGGGATGTAAGGCTGCAAGGTAGCCTCCATCTAGAATGGTGCAGTGTGCCTAGCATGCCAATTAATTGTAAGAAATCTAGTAAGAAAGAACAAACCCAACCGGGTTATAAGTTTTGTCGTTGACCTCACTGGGAAATGCATGGAAGGATTGCAGATGAACTGGGCGAAGTACATGGTTAACCATCTTGACCTGGATTTCCATGAAGCTTAGGATCAGGGCTATGAGTTTCACTTCAGCTAGCTCCTGATCCTCACCGCGTTTACTTCTTGGGAGATGCCAAAAGGCGAAACCTTCCCTGAGAACGAGCCATTCAAGTCACCCACTGTGAAGTTCACCATGCTCTGGTATTCAAGCGATATTTGAAAGAAGTGGAAGTCAAGCGTAGTACTTCATACCTACTACCTGCAACTTACGAGGGCTATTGAGTCCTTCCCTCATATGACGTCGAACAACTTGGACAGGTTCAGGCCTCTTATGAAGTTCCGCACAGATAGGCATTTTATTTATATTACTCCACACGCCAATGAAAGCAAAGAAAAGCTTCATTACTACTACAAGCTCACTACAGAGGACCTAGAAGAAATCGTTAAAGACTGGCCTACAAAACTCGTTATCCCTACTGACCCTGCAGAGCCATCTAACCCAAACCTCATTGGAAACCTGGTGGTTACTCACAAAGAGTATGATGCCCCAAGCAATAGAAGGAAGAAAAAGAATAAATATGTATAGGAAGTAAACAACATATCAGAAGATACCACATCTGAGTCACGTAGTGGAGGAGGTGATTATGAAGTGAAAAAAGAGGAAAAAGAACAAGAAGAAGGTAAGCAAGGCAATGTAACACCGTCATAGAACCTCCCTGATGACATTGATCCATCTAAGAAAAGGAAGGTTTCCCCCATGAAACCTTCATTGCAGAAGAAGTCCAAATCCAATAAACCAAAGATATAGAATGTAATCATGGTCGATGACTTCGACTTCATTATTTCATCTATAAGAGATTCTTTAGAAGATATTTTGCAAAGAAACAAAGCAAAACAACAATCCATGTACGATAGAATTGAAGAAGAACTAAGAGGTATACAGCAAGCCCTTTATTCGAGTCGTTCAATGTCCACTGTGCCCCCGCCCTCAGAAGAACTAGAGTTGGGAGATGAGCCTTCTCAACTTCATAGATTGGCTGATGTGATTGAAGCCCACCTTCATCGAGCAGAAGCTGAGAAAGGCTAGGCCACATTAGCCTTGAAACAAGAACAGGAGGAAGTTATAGAGAAACACAGGATTGCACAATAGGAGAAGGATGCTCTTCAAGCAAAGTTCAAAGAAGAGAGAGTGCAGATCCAACAGGAGAAAGAAAAGCTGCTCGCGGGAGCAGGTCGGAGTAAAAGAAGAATTCAATAAAGAACTTCGCTCTATGATTCACTTGGAGCAGAAGGAGGAAGAACAAGTAGAACACCAAATAGAGCAGCTCGCAGAAACCATCCAACAACTTCAAAAGAGAATCAAATATTTGGAGATATGAATAGTGCCTAGTACTCCGCAGGATGTGCAATATCAAAGAGAATCGATTGCTCGAGGTGAAATTGAAAGAATCAAGGGCTTCACCATGGAATGTAAAAAATTGAGTGATCATAGTGACCAAACTTATGAGTGACTCACTGAGGATCCTAAATTGAAGGCACTAGAGTCACAACTCCAGGATGAGAAGTAGCAAGTAGAAATAGTAAAGGCGTAGTTGAAGCCCCTCTAAGCCATTGAGAGGATGAAGCGATTCTAAGAACAACACACTTCCTAGCATTAGGTCCACACCATTTAGAGCAGAGTCAGGGAAGTAACTCAGAGACTCCAACCAATACAAGAAAAGGCTTGCCAACTATTCGCAGAGATAGAAGGATAAGGAGTAGAACTGGAGCAAGTCGTCACTGCAGTTGAAAAACACTTAGAGGGACCTATCAATGAAGAAGTAATCCAAGAGTTCGTTGAGTAGGAGTCCATGGCATAGNTAATCCAAGAGTTCGTTGAGTAGGAGTCCATGGCATAACAATAGGTCGAAGCCGCTCGAGCCAAGATTGAGGATTTTGAGGCAGAGCTACCAACATCAAAGTGACTTGGGATGAGTCACAGGGGAGTGTTGGGGGCTTGTTGGCCCTTGACCAAGTTTTGAGGACACTTGGTCATTTTTGACCATTTTGGGACTTTGACAGGATTTCAAAGATGAAGCTCAAGTCGAAGAAGAGATCATGGGATATTGGCCCCTTTTCAGGGATTTTTGGGTTTTGGGATTATGTAATGGGTATGGGGATGTCGACCCATGGGTTCACCCATGCTTAGGACTATTTTGTAATGAATAAATAGAATTATAGGTGATGTAAGAAGTAGTGACTAGAAGAAGTAGTGACTATTCAGTGTGAGCCATTTTTGCTAACTGAAAAAGTAGATCTATGTGATTTGTCTTTGTGTGCACTGTGTGAGACTTGTAAGGCTAAGTGCAACCAATTTAAAATATGGTGTAAGGCACTGTGCCTAGATCTATTAGGGGAAGGAGGATCTAGCGAGGTGCATAGATCTCTTGTCCTCTGCAGAGTTGATTTGGAAGCTTTGTTCATGTAAGAAGATTGAAAGAATCTAATAAATAAGATGAAGATTTTGTGGATGTATCCCCAGAGAGGGGGTGAACCACATATGTCCTATGTTATGAATGTTGTGTGCTTTATGATTACTCTCTTGTTTATGTGATTCAGTGCGTTATTAGATGATAGATGAATCTAATATGATAGCTTAGTGCTGAATAATATGAATGAATGATAGATATGATCTATGTTTGTATGCTTAGTGCTTGAATCCATTGGATCTATGTGAATGTTGCACCGATCTGTTGTTAGGGTTTAGCTACGATGTGAACTAAGGCTGGATATTAATGAACTGTAATTACTAAGTAATCTGTTAAGGTGTTACAATCACAAATCTATGTCCCATCTAAGTTTGCATACATCTGAGTCTTGTAACCACCCCTATCTCTACCTCAGGCGATACTTCATCTTCTTCACAGGTGTTTCCAAAAGGGCCAGTAGTTAGGGTTTTGTTGGTGCATTGTTGTAGCATTGAACCCCATGTCTGCCCCTATGCCAACAAGACATAATTGGGCCAAGATCCTAAGAACTTGAGATTTGAACATGGAAAAACATATCATGATTTTTCATATTCATTATTATATTTGTAGAGAGCATGCCTATTTGACATCTAATTTGTCTTCAAGAATTACTCATGCATGGATTAACCTCTCAATATTCCCAGGACCTACAAAAAAATAAGCACTTACCTGCAATAAAACATGAGAACATGGAAGAATAGAGGTGTATGGTCTCTCTCCATCCAATACATAATAAAAAAAAACAACAAGTGGTTAATTACAAAAAAAATCCAAGGAAAATTAAATGAAACAAAATTCATTTTATGCTTGTTGAGGAGTGTTGGCCATCTAGACTACCCAGTGGTATTTTGTTGATAACTTCTTCATTTCTCGTCTCATTTGAGTGATTCCAAATCAAAAAGAAAACATATTCATAGGGATACTTACAATAGAAACAATTTTTAAAAGTGTATTAAGGTGATATTCCAAATATTTTGAGTAACAAACTGCATATTAGTGTTTTTTGTGAGTTCCTACCTAGACCAATAGTGAGTAAATTGAGTACAAATTTTTCATTTGATGTCGGACTGAATTGATTCGAATTAGAGATGAAATCATATCCACTATATGTATTAAATATAAACATGTTTTTAATACAAGAATAATTTATGGTTCAAAAATTTCATGCACCAACTTACAAAACAAAGTTTTAGAGGCACATATTTAAGATATACAATTAGTATTTTAGGCATAATTTTCTCATACAATGCCGAAATTAAGTGATTCCACTTGCATTATAAACTGGATTAACAAGAAAACATTCCTTTGGAACAAAATTTAAATATGTTTTCATTTAGGAATCTAAAAATTGTCTCTCCCCACTCTGTGAACATCGTTTCAATCTCCCAACTATGTTCCTAAGCTACCTATCCTACACATTGTCATTGTTTTGGTTATAACATTTTCACTTGAGATCCAAATTGAATGATTCAAAATGGGTGAGAAAATATACTTCAATGGATATGTTTGATAGAAATAGGTTTTAAAAATGATCCAATATGACCCAAATAAATAGGATTGTCCTTACCTTTTTTTCGATGAATTTATCAAGACAATATTCCAGAAGTGTCAAATCAAGAAGATATTTCTCCCAAATGATGATCTGGGTATGTTTAATTTTTCATCTACATGTATTTCTTTATGTAAGACATCTCCACACTAAAAAATTTCAATCTCAAAGATCCTATATTATGCATTATGCAATATATGTAATGAATGTAAAGAATACAACCAAAATCGAAAGTGAAAGACAAATTAATCATTAAATTCAAAAATGTGGCAATGGGAT
>JASDQU010371951.1:64039-75033 GCA_032191745.1 Picea mariana | reverse complement strand
CGAAATTAAGTGATTCCACTTGCATTATAAACTGGATTAACAAGAAAACATTCCTTTGGAACAAAATTTAAATATGTTTTCATTTAGGAATCTAAAAATTGTCTCTCCCCACTCTGTGAACATCGTTTCAATCTCCCAACTATGTTCCTAAGCTACCTATCCTACACATTGTCATTGTTTTGGTTATAACATTTTCACTTGAGATCCAAATTGAATGATTCAAAATGGGTGAGAAAATATACTTCAATGGATATGTTTGATAGAAATAGGTTTTAAAAATGATCCAATATGACCCAAATAAATAGGATTGTCCTTACCTTTTTTTCGATGAATTTATCAAGACAATATTCCAGAAGTGTCAAATCAAGAAGATATTTCTCCCAAATGATGATCTGGGTATGTTTAATTTTTCATCTACATGTATTTCTTTATGTAAGACATCTCCACACTAAAAAATTTCAATCTCAAAGATCCTATATTATGCATTATGCAATATATGTAATGAATGTAAAGAATACAACCAAAATCGAAAGTGAAAGACAAATTAATCATTAAATTCAAAAATGTGGCAATGGGATCTTCATTTAACCATCATGGGAGCTCAAAAGAGAGATCTAAGTGTCCCACTATTTAAAATATAGGACAATTAAATATTGACATAACCACTATGGGAATTGAAGATAGTCCACAGTGTGTCTTGTTATCTGTGAAATAAATTCCACAATGTTTTCATGAAATTGGGATTCTTGTATGATGAGGGATTTGAAAATTTGAATGATAAATACAACCATCATCAAATAATTTTTCATTATTCATAAGATTAAATGGATTGAGTGTGGGTAGATACAATTAATAATGAATAATCAAGGGTTGTAAAAGAGTCTAAAAATGAAAAAAGATCATGGTTTCAATAAATAAGAGGGAAAAAGCACACCCCAGGGGACATCTCAATTTGAAAGTGACATGATATGAAGTGTTATGTTATATGAAGTTATGAATTCAAATCCCCTTGATTTACCTGTTCTTGTGGAAAGGGAATACATATGGCACATGGAGGTTATAGTTTTAGTGGTAGAAATCGACCCCGTGTCACACGAGTACGAGACCGACCTAGTTGTCAATTTCGCTAATCATGAATAAATAAATAAGTAGATAAATAAGAGGGAAAATAGATGAAAAAGAGTATAGGGGTGTTGAAAAGAGGAAAGGGGATTAGTAGATAATGAAGGGAAATAAAATGGAAAATAAAGAAAGAATGAAGAGTAAGAAAGAAGAAGGCAAGTAAAGGTAGGATGTAGGATGAAAGAATGGTAAAATGAATTTTTGGAGGAAGGGGGTAGAAAGAAAAGGTAGAGAAGATAAAAAGAAGAATATGAAAGAAGAGAGGTACATGAGGGGTGACTAATTTTAAATGGATAATAAAAAATCTTTAACAAACCAAGATATCAACCACATACCTTGATAATTAATTTAGATTTTAAGATTGAAGGCTTCGACATTCCCTTAATTCCTTTTTCTAGTAGAATATCCTTTCACCAATGCTCCCTTCAACTTGATGGGTATTCTATATGCACTAAATCCCTAAACTAAATTTTCAACCTGGGGTAAGTAAACATAGAGTTGTAGCACTATATGTGCCATGGCAGAAAAGCTAGAGGAAGTATAGTCTAACTAAGGAGATGGTCTATCTGAGGGCTAATCTACTTAAGAAAATACTATCAATGAGAAAAACCTATCAAGGAACTTGAGCTATTTACCCTAAGAAAATTATCAACAATGGATCGATGGATTGTTCCTAAATAAGAAAACGAAAACCCTACTTTGAACAAGTTAACTTAATCAATCTAATGAGAAAAATAAAGTCATCTATTTAATATATTCAACTTAATGAGCAATAGCAACAACAAATTAATCTAATCAATCTATTCAAATTAATGAGAAGAATTAACTAAACAAGTAAACAAGCAAACAACTAACCTTTTAAAGCTTATTCATCAAGTAAACTAATCAAAACTACTCAACATGTAACTAATCAAAATTATTCAACAAGTGAACTCTATTCTTAAGATAAAACTCATAATTACTTCTAATCTGAAAAGGGAAATCTTAGCCTATTTAATTAAAAACATCATGACAATATTCAAAGATTAATCAATGATTACTCTTAATCTACAATAACAAGAAACTTCAAATATGATGCTTATGTCTTCGGTGTCTTATGACATCATGATGGAATCTAACGATTTGTGATAACTCAAGATGAATACATTCAATATTAACTTGTATAGAGAAATGAAAGGTATGAATAAAGCCGTCTAATGAGAGCTTAGCCATCATAGAAGAAATATTAATTATCCTAAAAATCCATGTGATCTCTCAATTTATGCGTTAATCATCAATAATAAGAAAACACTATTTTACTTAATTCAATTGTACTCTTATGATAATGTAAGAAAATTCACATGATTAGAAACTCGTAACTAAAAGATTAACTCAAAATGAAAATTCTAATTAAAATTGCAATTTAAATCTAGAATGGAAATTTGATAAGTTAAACTAAGAGAATTCTATTATTAAAAACTCCAATTGCAAATTGAAATGCTTATAAAAACATAATTCAAAATCTACTTCTACCTTAACATACTGCAACAAAATTGAAAAGAAAAATGGATCCAGGAAAGAATGACTAAACTGAGAATTAAATGAACAAAACTCACAACTATTAATCCATTGAAACTTTGCTAAAGAAACTATGTACTCTCTGTTAAATTAATACTCTGTTTTAGCTATTTTATTTTAGCCTACAAGAATTCACTTTAACATTTATTACACAACAAGGTTAGAAGCTTGCAAGATATTTTTCTAACGATTAAAAGAAACAAGATATTAACAACTCTATCCTATAAAAAACCTACAAAAAAGAAATTTAAATAATTAATTGATGAACAACAAACACACAACATGTAAAATGATAAAAACACATATAATAGAAAATGAAAGAACTGATAATTGCACAACTGAAATATACAAGCTATCTATCTAATTTTTCAACCAAACCACTGGTGGGACCCCACTAGGTCGTGGCTACTCCTCAACAATAAATCGTGAGCTAAATAAACACATTTCTGGTCATTAAATAAAAAACGCAGTCTAGCACAAGTTTGTGGAAATGTCTGAGTTTACACAACAAAAGGATTCTAACAATCCTTGAAACTTTGTCTTACCACTACAATGGTATTTATAATAATTACAATTCAAGAGGTCGACCACTGGAAGGGTCGAGCTCCTCTAAAAATGCTAAATTCCATTAAATATGGTATAACTGCCTTTGGCTTCTAGAAACTCAACAAGCCACTCAACGATCAACATAATTGCTTGATCTGAGATGTCAAGAGCTCAGTAGTTGGAGGCCATGAGGGTGAACAAAGCCCATGTCACCGATTTTCCCAGGACATGCCCCCAATGTAACAACCACCAACTCGCCCATGCTCTTTGTGTTGGATGCAGTGCCAGACGCAGTGTCAGATGAAGTACCAGATAGAGTGTCTGATGGAGTACCGGACGAGCTACTATATGGAAAAATGCATTGTGAATTTTCCCTGTGACACATAGATCACGCATTAGCTTATCATAATCATTAAATTGAATTGTATTAAACTTAAAACCATCAGAAAACATCAATTTCACATACCTGGTATAAAACTATGATGAATTGAGATAAAATCCTTCACAAAATATTCAAAATGGTTAAATACACATATATACTAATACAAAAAGGATTAAATCATCATCATAAAATAGCCAAATCATGACCCCAACATTACCCCCACAGCTAAGATTTTACAGGTCTCACTGCAAACAAAAATGAATTGCCCAATATGACTAAACTTGTTGAGCAGGGGATGGATTGGATTTATAATATTCTTTCCTTGAATACTTTGTCTTTGCCTTCTTGTGATGTTTCAATTGTGCACGGAGAATACGATTTTCATTGGTCATTTGGTCAACCAATATTTGGAGGGAATTTACCTTTGTTTGTAGTATTGCATTGTCATGGTGGAGATGTATATCCATGGTCTTCCTCTCTTCCAATTGTTGCAGCGACTGAAAATTTTCATTATGTAACTTTTCAATGGCTAGAGTACAATCAAATATCTCATAGGAGGTCTTAGATCCCTCTAAGGATGTAGAGAGTCTATCAGTTTTGGGATCTGGTATAGGAATCTGTGAGGTAGGAGTAACATGCAGTTTATGAGGGGAAATAGGTTAATATTTTGTCTCTCTATTAGGATCCAATTATTCTCCAGACACTTCCCTAGTTCTTTTATGGGGGATTTCAAGATCATAATATACTTGTATAGGGTCCAAAGTTCTTGGTGTTTTTTCATAAGGTTTTCCTCTTATATTTTAGGCACTTTTTTGAAAATATCCTCTATTGAATCAATTATATCCTCTCCTATTTATGGGGAGTACAGGGAAATATTGTTGAATTACCTCTTGTAACCTTTTGGGTGGAGGATCAATAGATGTTGAGGGCATTGAAGAGTTATCACTAGGCTTCTTAGTCTTCTTTCGGGATGAGGCTGCAGGGGTATCAACAATTTTCTTTGTATTTTGTTCTGCTAAAGGGATAGCTTGAGTAGGAGGGTTTGGAGTCTTTGGAGAATGGGGTTTGGATGGAGTAACAATCCTTACACCAATTGTTTTCTCATTGGTCTTGAATGTAAGATGGGGGTTTGAAAATTGATAAATGAACTCATCCCATGTCTTCCCATGTTTTTCCAACTCGCCTATAATAAGCAATTTGATGAGGCCATGGTGGAATAGGATGTTATGGGGATTCAACACACTCTTTTGTACTTGGGAAGACATATTATAAGACTTTTTAATAAGTAAAAAAGGGAAATTCAATGGCTTATTGAATTGAAAATGAGTTAATAATCGAAAATGGAAGGATTTAAAAACATAATATCTACTTTTAGAAGTGATCATCCTGGTGATGAATATTGGAGGGTTAATTAACTCATACTTAACTTATTCCTTGGAGTATCCCTTAGTTGTAGAGACATTCTGAAACTCAAGTTTAAAGACCCTGTTGTTGCTCGCTCGTGGAAACTGGTGGTGTTTGAACCAACAGTCTCCAACCCTTGGAAGCTTTGTGGCTGAGGCAATTGATTTCTCAGAGAACAAGAAGGTTAGATATCCCACATGCACCATCCTTCCATTGAATCTGAGGGATAATTGAAGAGAAACACCATCATCGTGGCCCTACAGATGGGCCAAGAATGGTCCCCACCCTGCACGAAGGAATACCTCCCAACACTGTGAAAACTTGGGGATAGCAAAGAGGTTGGCATAGGAGGACAAATCATATCGTTTGGGCATGGTGACAGTGTGGAGAATGAACAAAGGGAAGAATTTGATAGAGGACGAGCGCAATTAGGTAGAGGATGAATGCAATTGAGAAGAGGATGAGTGCAATGCATAAATGGGATAAACATTTGAGCTATCCCTCCATTTTTGAATGCGCCCAAGGTGGAAACTATTGAATTCATCACACACGAGTTTCCATGTGTGAGTGGGAGTGAGCCGATTTCGAATTCGAAGAGTATATTTTGGGAGGAAATCATAATTATGAAGGAGTTAGACCAATTTCCAAGTCTTTGACTTAGACATTTGATCATAAAAATGTTTAATAATTGTATCATTTAATTCTCAATTTCCATTTAACTAACTCATCATACAATTGAACAACCAAATAAATTCAAATGATTCTTGGTTACTTGAAATCATGGTCATTTACTATGTGTATATATTGCATTTAACTTCATATGGTGCGCCATCCGGCCGTCCATATGGAATCTCATATGGTATTTCAAATGGAACCCCATACGACACTCCATATGGTACTCCTGTGCTAAATGAAATATGTTCATCCTATAATGGATGTTTTATACATAACACTCAATATTAAAACACTTTTGAGAGTCACAGTTAGCATGATCAGAGATAGGATAAGAGTGTTCCATTATTACTTATTTTTCCATTGTTCTCACACAATTTGTTCCTCTATATCACATATTATAAGGCATGTAATCACAAATATTTAATGAATAGTTTGTAAAGAAAACTAGTTAATTGGTCTGTCAAAGAAATGTACAACAATTTATAACACACAATGAATATTTAGCATTTCAAAATAAAATAACTGTTGATATAATAGCTTGTATCATGAAAACAACATTTTTTTTTTTTTAAATATTCCACTTCTTCATCTCATGGACTATAGATAGGTAGTGTTGTCATTTGTAAACTCATGCAACCCCTCCCCCTCTCCTAAGTATTGTGACACCTCACAATAAAAAATATAGGAAACCAATCAGTTCTCCCAATAGCTGAAGATTTATAGCTTGTTAAGTGTAGAGATAAATTTCACATATTGGTTTGATGAGACAGTTATAATATGGCCCCACCTATAGGATAAAATATCATACATATAGATAAGAAGAGGTAGGTGAGAGAGTTTCAAGATAGTCTCAAAGTTAGTTCCCAATGTCATATTTAGGGAGTTCATTAACTTTAGCTTAACCATACATACTTCATGTCATCTTTGTATAAAAGTAATTTAATACATGAGGACAAGCTTAAGATTTGGGAATTTCTTATTTTTTGTCAGATTATCATTCTTGCTAGGTAGAATACCCCCCTGCCAGCAAGCATCTTCAGTACTTCAGCGGGTTTACCTAGTCATACCACAGGCCAGTACCCACTGTCAGCAGACCTTTTCAGTATCCAGACGAGTTAGCCTCTTACACCCTAAAAGACTGACCCTCCATATTTTAAGGTTTTAATATAATATTTCTTTGTGCAAGAAGATGGGGGGACAACTCTAAAAAAAAAAAAAAAAAATCTCTTTTCTTTTTTCGATTGGGATGGTATTTATGTTAGAGGATGAGTTTCCTTTATATATTCCTTATATATTGTCGTGATGTAAAGGGTACTTAAGAGGACGTGGCCTATCTAAAGATATGATATAATCAATAATTTTTAGTGTGTAGTGTATGGTACCATTGGGAAAGAACATAAAGGTATCTTTAGGGTCAAATCACTTTCTTCCTTTTTTTAAGTTATTGTGATGTTTCCATGGCTAACCGCTAATCAAACCTCCTTGTTAATCTTTAATAAATATACTTTACTCACTTACTCAGGGATCTTGGGAAAAATGTATGAGTAACCTCTAAGTTTGATGGTTATGGTATCACTTCCTTATATCTAGTGGTGAAGGTTTAAGAAAAGCAGCTATTTAAGATGCCTTGAGAAAAAGAAGATGGAAATCTTTGCAAAAAATGTGGCTAATTACAACAATTCATTATTCAATTGATGTTTAGCAGACAACAAAGTTCAAATATAAAAAGAAATTGAGGAAAAATCCTTCCTTTATATCTCCTTGAAACTGTCTACTCCTAGTGAAATAAATACCTATAGAAATATCTAGAATTGTCTAACAAAATTAAAAATTATTTACATATGTACAGTCGAAAATTCAGAAAAACATTCAACAACAAGGGGGAAATTCCCGATATACTAAGGCCAATGCCTTGTCAGTTAATATGACCTATAGAAAATCTTCTTTGGAAGCAGGTCTGTGATAAAGTTTGAGTCGGTGTCCATTTACTACAAAGGAGACTTTTCCATCATCAATTGTTTTGATTTTCACAACCCCATTGTCATACACGGTGACTACCTCATAAGGACCCAACCACCGAGTGGTAATTTTTCCTTTAAAATTTTTAAATCGGGAGTCAAACAACAAATCCCAATCATCAGGTTACAATTGTTTCTTCTTAATAAACTTGTCATTCCACTTGCTCCTCTGGTTTTGGACTAATATTGTTCATTGGATAGCATCTTGCCTGATCTCATCCAACTCATTGAATTGTAGGGCTCATTGTTCTGAGCCTCAACTAAGTTTAATCCCAATTCTGCGGGAATACAAAAGGTACTTAGTTGGAATTATATTTGTAGGAGCACTTGTTTCCCATATACTAGCTCATAAGGGGTATGCCCAGTGGTGTTTCTCTAGGTGGTATGATATTCCCACAAATCCTATGAGAGCCTATCAACCATATCACAATGATGCAATTGAATAGTATTGGTTAAGATGGCTTCCAAAACTTTGTTTCTGGACTCTACGTGACCATTATCTTGTGGTTGGTATGGAGAAGACTTGCAGTGCCTAATCCCATATTTCTCTTTTATTTCTCTCATCAACTTGGAAATTAATTGAGTGCCTTGGTTTGTAACAATTTCATGAGAAACATCAAAGTGGGTAAAGATGTATTCATAAATGAATTTGACAATGGATTTTTCTATAGCCCTGAATAGGGCTTTTKCCTCTACTCACTTGGTGACATAATCTGTACAAACCAAAATATAGTTTTTCTTATGAGACATGGGTGAAATTGGTCCTACAAAGTGAAGGGCCCATTTCTCGAAAGGTTCCATCATAAATTGGGCATGCAAGGTCATTTCATTAGCTGACGTGGGTCTTCCTATGCTTTGACAACTATCGCAACTCCTCACATACTTGGAAACATCCTTGAAAATGCTAGGCCAATAGTAACTTGAATGTAACACCTTATATGATGTACGCTTGTCGAAAAAGTGGCCACCACATTGTCCATCATGAAAACTTCGTAGTATTTCTGGTATCTCTTCTTCTCGGACACATCTACGAATGATCAAGTCTAGACTAGTATGAAAAAGGTCATGACCAACCCAAGAGTAATTAGCACTTTGGGTAATAATTCTATGCTTTTCATGAGGTGAAAAATGATATGGGAACTTCCTAGTAGCCAAATAGTTTTCCATATCTTCAAACCATGGGGTATTTACAGAGAGGGAAAAAAAGTGCTCATCTGGGAAACTATCATCAACGATAATATCATCATCCTCATTTTTATGCGTGAAATAAAATTGGATACCAAATTATCCTTTCCAGGTTGGTCAAGAATATTAAACTCTTACAAAAGTAGGAGCCACCTAGTCACTCGACCATTAGTTATGGTTTTATTTATAAGAAATCTAATGGCATAGTGATTTGTATGTACAAATACTTCGTAACATGTGATGTAGTGGTGAAACTTATGGATAGCATGAACTACTGCCAAGAATTTCTTCTCGGTAATTGTATAGTTTAGCTCAGCAGGGGACAAGTTCTTTCTCATAAAATAAATGGCATAGGATTGTTGGTCTTCTTTCTTCCCTAATACCCCTCCTATTGCAGTGCCAGAGGCAGTAGTGGAAATGTGAAATGGGAGAGCGCAATTGGGTCCCTTAAAAACTAGTGCCACAGACATATTAGCTTTCAGGGTTTCAAAGGGAGTTTGACACTACTCAGTCCAAAGAAAATCAACATCCTTTATTAACAATCCAAACATGGGTGAAACAATCTTCGTGAAATTTTCAATAAACCGCTAGTAGTATCTGACATGTCCAAGAAATATTGTCACCTCTTTCTGAGTCTTGGGGGGTCGAAGTCTGATGATGACCTCAATATTTGCAGGATTGAATTTAATCCCTTTAGATGAAATGTGATGCCCTAGAACCACTCCTTCAATCAACAAAATTTTACATTTTTCATGAATTAAAGACAGATTCATTTCTTGGCATCTCATAAGGAATTTTTCGAAATTATATAAGGCTTCCTGGTAATTATTTCCATATACTGTGAAGTCATCCATGTAATCCTCCACACAATCATGAATAAGATCTACAAATATCCCTAGTACTGCTCGTTGAAATGTGGCAGGAGCATTACACAAGCCAAATGGTAAGACCCTATAGGAATAGGTGCCCCAAGGATAAGTAAAGGTAGTCTTGTCCTGATCCTCGGGTGCTATGAGAATTTGATTGTACCCGCTATATCCATATGAAAAGGAGAAATATTTCTTTCCAGACAGGGTATACAAAAATCGATCAATGAAAGGAAGAGGAAAATAATCCTTCAGAGTGGCCTTGTTAAGCTCCCGGAAATCAACACAAATTCTCCATTTCCTGGTCACTTTATTTGGAAATACTAAAAGTGGGGATACCCATTTATTGTCAAAGATGGGATAAATAAATATGACATTTAATAACTTTTGGATCTCCTCTTTTACTATTCCTTTGAGGGTTGGGTTCATCCTTCTTTGTGGTTGCCTAACACATGTTACTTCCCGCTGGGTATATATGTGATGGATACACGTGTTAGGGTATATACCCTTCATGTCAGTGTATTCCCAAGAGAATGCCCCTCATTTTTCTTTAAGGATACTTACTAATTGTTTTTGTTGGTCTGCATCTAGCTCCAAGTTTATATATAGAAATTTTCCTGGACTAATCTCATAGGGCATGGTATAAGATGTGGAAGACTAGTCTATATCGAAGATGAAAGATGTTGAAGACAAAATAGATGGGTCCAATTGTTCCTAAAATGCTTCCCCAAACATGTACTAAAATTGGGGAAGATATTGTGGAAAATCAACACATGTGATAGCAGGAATAAATTGGTTTAACACATTTTCCATTGTGTTCTCCTGAAGTTCCCATGAATGATCACTTGGCAACATGGGTTCTTCCTAGTCCTCATTCACATATGGAAATTCAAGCCACCATAGACTCTCCATGATAGGTTGGTCTGGTGGATATATGGTGAGCTTCTGGATAGAGATTCCATTTGAGATGGTCATTTCTCCCTCTCTATAGCCAATAAATGCATTGGTTGTGGCTAACCAAGGTCTTCCAAAAATAACGAGATGGCCTTTGGTAGGATCCTTTGATTTGATGACAAGAAACTATACTGGGTACTCCCATGAAGCTAAAGTAACTATGATATCATCCAAAATTCCTTCAAGTATAACCCTGGTCTTATCTTCTAATTCCAAAATTGTTGGGGTAGGTCTAAGAAGAGGCTTTAACTGTAATTCCTCCAAGGTAGTAATGGTCATAACATT
>JASDQU010371951.1:38448-56207 GCA_032191745.1 Picea mariana | reverse complement strand
TATAAATGGTCTCACACAGATGCAAGTAGGTAAATCTTTGGGTCCCCTCATAAGAAATGTCAGAAGGAGATGGAATTATGCCCCTTTTGAACCACCCCTCTTATGCATTTTTAATCAGGAGGAAAGAATAATAGATAGTGAAAATATTGGAGTAGAATAAAGAGCAGAAGGAGATAGAGGATGAGAGACAAGTGAAGAAGCAGGAGAAGCCAGTACCACTTTACCAAGATATGTATTAATAGCGAGGATTTTGGAAACAAATAACAAAATTAGAGGATGTGGTTTGAGAGTGACGATGGAGAATCAAGATAGCACCTTAAGTCTACCCTTATTCCATGAAACATGAAAATATGATGCAAACCAACATTGGTTCATGTGCAAAAAAATATGTTCTGTAAAAAGGATCACATATGAAGCAGCAAAGAGCACAAATATGGAAATCATGTTCGGGGATAGAGACTTCATGTGGTACATGATGTATAAGGAAATTGTTCCAATGGGATAGATGAGGTCTCGTACAAAAATCAAGAGGGATTTACTAAAGGAATTTAAAAATCCCAAGTCCAAATATCAATGTCCTATAGTTGGATATGGGCGTGGTTGTGGCCTAGGATATGGTGGAGGGGGACATAGACCCCCCACTTGTTTCAATTGTGGATAAATTGGCCATGTATCAAGTTTTGGTACCAAAATGAATGTGCTTTGTGCATACTAATACTGTCTTGAACATGCAATAGAGGAATGTATCAACTTTATGAACAAGTGGGAAGAAAAGAAGATACATTGAAATATGGTACATGCAGAGGCATGTAAAAATAAGAAGAAAGATGATGAAGTTGATGTGTGGGTGATGAATCAAAGAGGAGAAAAAATAGGAAGGGATTGCGAGTAGGATGAGAGCTCAAGTCGGAAGCCAGAGATGAATATAAAAAAGGTAGCACAACCCCCTCCTAAGTTTGTTTCTTCCCAGCAAAAAATGTTTGTCTGCGATGTGTAGAGATCTATTGAAGAAGAAATAGAACAAAAACAATTGCAATTCACAACACAAATATCACTCAAGGAGCCTTAGATCTATGAATAAGTGCAACAAATGACATAGAGGTCATTGGAGGAGGTCAGAATATAGGAAGAGGTGTAGTGGGTGAAATAGAGGTCACTACAAGAGGCTCACACCTGAGAAGAGCTACAACATGGTACACAACAATCGTTGGAAGAAGCTCATATGAATGAGGAGTTGCAGTGCTTGATTCAAAGGTCAATGGAAGAAGAATGCAAGAAAGAAAAGTTGTGGCATGTCAAGTAAAGAGCAATGGATGGCCACAAACTTGAATATTTGAAGTACATAGCATGTGAAAAATCATTGCGCGACTTAGGTCATGGAATGGGCACATATGATCAAGTAAGTAATTTGTTACATTTTTATTTGAGATTTCCCAATGATAATTATGTTATGAAGAACTTGATGTAGATTATTGCAACTTGTATGGGGACACAGCTAAAGGAGTGGACTATATCATCTCCCCTACCACAAAGAGATTTGTGCCAAGTCAGTAAGAGAATGTGTACAGGACATGAATTCAATATGACAACAGATCTTGGTGGCTATGACATGAATGGAGTCATTTTTTATCTAGGATTTGACAGGAGTATGTTATCTATTTTACTTAATTCAATTGTACTCTTATGATAATGTAAGAAAATTCACATGATTAGAAACTCATAACTAAAAGATTAACTCAAAATCAAAATTCTAATTAAAATTGCAATTTAAATCTAGAATGGAAATTTGATAAGTTAAACTAAGAGAATTCTATTATTAAAAACTCCAATTGCAAATTGAAATGCTTATAAAAACATAATTCAAAATCTACTTCTACCTTAACATACTGCAACAAAATTGAAAATAAAAATGGATCCAAGAAAGGATGACTAAACTGAGAATTAAATGAAAAAAACTCACAACTATTAATCCATTGAAACTTTGCGAAAGAAACTATGTACTCTCTGTTAAATTAATACTCTGTTCTAGCTATTTTATTTTAGCCTACAAGAATTCACTTTAACATTTATTACACAACAAGGTTAGAAGCTTGCAAGATATTTTTCTAACGATTAAAAGAAACAAGATATTAACAACTATATCCTATAAGAAACCTACAAAAAAGAAATTTAAACAATTAATTGATGAACAACAAACACACAACATGTAAAATGATAAAAACACATATAATAGAAAATGAAAGAACTGATAATTGCACAACTGAAATATACAAGCTATCTATCTAATTTTTCACCCAGACCACTGGTGGGCCCCCCACCAGGTCGTGGCTACTCCTCAACAATAAATCATGAGCTAAATAAACACATTTCTGGTCATTAAATAAAAACCGCAGTCTAGCACAAGTTTGTGGAAATGTCTGAGTTTACACAACAAAAGGATTCTAACAATCCTTGAAACTTTGTCTTACCACTACAATGGTATTTATAATAATTACAATTCAAGAGGTCAACCACTGGAAGGGTCGACCTCCTCTAAAAATGATAAATTCCATTAAATATGGTATAACTGCCTTTGGCTTCTAGAAACTCAACAAGCCACTCAACGATCAGCATAATTGCTTGATCTGAGATGTCAAGAGCTCAGTAGTTGGAGGCCATGAGGGTGAACAAAGCCCATGTCACTGATTTTCCTAGGACATGCCCCCAATGTAACAACCACCAACTCGCCCATGATCTTGGTGTTGGATGCAGTGCCAGACGCAGTATCAGATGAAGTACCAGATAGAGTGTCTGATGGAGTACTGGACGAGATACTATATGGAAAAATGCATTATGAATTTTCCTTGTGACACATAGATCATTCATTAGCTTATCATAATCATTAAATCGAATTGTATTAAACTTAAAACCATCACAAAACATCATTTTCACATACCTGGTATAAAACTATGATGAATTGAGATAAAATCCTTCAAAAAATCTTCAAAATGGTTAAATACACATATATACTAATACAAAAAGGATTAAATCATCATCATAAAACAGCCAAATCACAACCCCAACATTACCCCCACACCTAAGATTTTACAGGTCTCACTGCAAACAAAAATGAATTGCCCAATATGACTAAACTTGTTGAGCAAGGGATGGATTGGATTTATAATATTCTTTCCTTGAATACTTTGTCTTGGCCTTCTTGCGGTGTTTCAATTGTGCAAGGAGAATACGATTTTCATTGGTCATTTGGTCAACCAATATTTGGAGGGAATTTACCTCTGTTTGTAGTATTGCATTGTCATGGTGGAGATGTATATCCATGGTCTTCCTCTGTTCCAATTGTTGCAGCAACTGAAAATTTTCATGATGTAACTTTTCAATGGCTAGAGTATAATCAAATATCTCAGAGGAGGGATTAGATCCCTCTAAGGATGTAGAGAGTCTATCAGTTTTGGGATCTGGTATAGGAATTTGTGAGGTAGGAGTAACATGTGGTTTATGAGGGGAAATAGGTTAATATTTTGTCTCTCTATTAGGATCCAATTATTCTCAAGACACTTCCCTAATTCTTTTATGGGGGATTTCAAGATCATAATATAATTGGATAGGGTCCAAAGTTCTTGGGGTTTTTTCATAAGGTTTTCCTCTTATATTTCAGGCACTTTTTTGAAAAGATCCTCTATTGAATCAATTATCTCCTCTCCTATTTATGAGGACTACAGGGAAATATTGTTGAATTACCTCTTGTAACCTTTTGGGTGCAGGATCAATAGATGTTGAGGGCATTGAAGAGTTATCACTAGGCTTCTTAGTCTTCTTTCTGGATGAGGTTGCAGGGGTATCAACAATTTTCTTGGTATTTTATTCTGGTAAAGGGATAGCTTGAGTAGGAGGGTTTGGAGTCTTTGGAGAATGGGGTTTGGATGGAGTAAGAATCCTTAGACCAAGTGTTTTCTCTCTGGTCTTGACTGTAATATGGGGGTTTGAAAATTGATAAATGAACTCATCCCATGTCTTCCCATGTCTTCCCATGTTTTTCCAACTCGCCTATAACAAGCAATTTGATGAGGCCATGGTGGAATAGGATGTTATGGGGATTCACCACATTCTTTCGTACTTGGGAAGAAATATTATAAAGACTTTTTAAGAAGTAAAAAAGGGAAATTCAATGGCTTATTGAATTGAAAATGAGTTAATAATCGAAAATGGAAGGATTTAAAAACATAATATCTACTTTCAGAAGTGATCATCCTGGTGAATATTAGAGGGTTAATTAGCTCATCCTTAACCTAGTCCTTGGAGTATCCCTTAGCTGTAGAGACATTCTGAAACTCAAGTTTAAAGACCCTGTTGTTGCTCGCCCGTGGAAACTGGTGGTGTTTGAACCAACAGTCTCCAACCCTTGGAAGCTTTGTGGCTGAGGCAATTGATTTCTCGGAGAACAAGAAGGTCAGATATCCCACATGCACCATCCTTCCATTGAATCTGAGGGATAATTGAAGAGAAACACCATCATCGTGGCCCTGCAGATGGGCCAAGAATGGTCCCCACCCTGCACGAAGGAATACCTCCCAACACTGTGAAAACTTGGGGATAGCAAAGAGCTTGGCATAGGAGGACGAATCATATCGTTTGGGCATGGTGACAGTGTGGAGAATGAACAAAGGGAAGAATTTGATAGAGGACGAGCACAATTAGGTAGAGGACGAACACAATTGAGCAGAGGATGAGCACAATGCATAAATGGGATAAACATTTGAGCTATCCCTCCATTTTTGAATGCGCCCAAGGTGGAAACCATTGAATTCATCACACATGAGTTGCCATGTGTGAGTGGGAGTGAGCCGATTTCGAATTCAAAGAGTATATTTTGGGAGGCAATCATAATGATGAAGGAGTTAGACCAATGTCCAAGTCTTTGACTTAGACATTTGATCATAAAAATGTTTAAGAATTGTATCATTTAATTCTCAATTTCCATTTAACTAACTCATCATACAATTGAACAACCAAATAAATTCAAACGATTCTTGGTTACTTGAAATCATGGTCATTTACTATGTGTATATATTTCATTTAATCCTTCATATGGTGCGCCATCTGGTCGTCCATATGGAATCTCATATGGTATTTCAAATGGAACCCCATACGACACTCCATATGGTACTCCTGTGCTAAATGAAATATGTTCATCCTATAATGGATGTTTTATACATAACACTCAATCTTAAAACACTTTTGAGAGTCACAGTTAACATGATCAGAGATAGGATAAGAGTGTTCCATTATTACTTATTTTTCCATCATTCTCACACAATTTGTTCCTCTATATCACATATTATAAGGCATGTAATCACAAATCTTTAATGAATAGTTTGTAAAGAAAACTAGTTAATTGGTCTGTCAAAGAAATGTACAACAGTTTATAACACACAATGAACATTTAGCATTTCAAAATAAAATAACTGTTGATATAATAGCTTGTATCATGAAAAAAACATTTTTTTTTTTAAATATTCCACTTCTTCATCTCATGGATTATAGATAGGTAGTGTTGTCATTTGTAAACTCATGAAACCCCTCCCCCTCTCTTAAGTATTGTGACACCTCACAATAAAAAATATAGGAAACCAATCAATTCTCCCAATAGCCGAAGATTTATAGCTTGTTAAGTGTAGAGATAAATTTCACATATTGGTTTGATGAGACAGTTATAATATGGCCCCACCTATATCATAAAATATCATACATATAGATACGAAGAGGTAGGTGAGAGAGTTTCAATATAGTCTCAAAGTTAGTTCCCAATGTCATATTTAGGGAGTTCATTAACTTTATCTTAACCATACATAATTCATGTCATCTTTGTATACAAGTAATTTAATACATGAGGACAAGCTTAAGATTTAGGAATTTCTTATTTTTTGTCAGATTATCATCCTCGCTAGGCAGAATACCCCCCTGCCAGCAAGCATCTTCAGTACTTCAGCGGGTTTACCTAGTCATACCATAGGCCGGTACCCACTGCCAGCAGACCTTTTCAGTATCCAGACAGGTTATCCTCTTACACCCTAAAATACTAACCCTCCATATTTTAAGGTTTTAATATAATATTTCTTTGTGCAAGAAGATGGGGGGACAACTCTAAAAAAAAAAAAAAAAATCTCTTTTCTTTTTTCGATTGGGATGGTATTTATGTTAGAGGATGAGTTTCCTTTATATATTCCTTATATATTGTCGTGATGTAAGGGGTACTTAAGAGGACGTGTCCTATCTAAAGATATGATATAATCAAGAATTTTTAGTGTGTAGTGGATGGTACCATTGGGAAAGAACAAAAAGGTATCTTTAGGGTCAAATCACTTTCTTCTTTTTTTTAAGTTATTGTGATGTTTCCATGGCTAACGGCTAATCAAACCTCCTTGTTACTCTTTAATAAATATACTTTACTCACTTACTCAGGGGTCTTGGGAAAAATGTATGAGTAACCTCTAAGTTTGATGGTTATGTTATCACTTCCTTATATCTAGTTGTGAAGGTTTAAGAAAAACTGCTATTTAAGATGCCTTGAGAAAAAGAAGATGGAAATATTTGCAAAAAATGTGGCTAATTACAACAATTCATTATTCAATTGATGTTTAGCAGACAACAAGGTTCAAATATAAAAAAAAATTGAAGAAAAATCCTTCCTTTATATCTCCTTGAAACTGTCTACTCCTAGTGAAATAAATACCTATAGAAATATCTAGAATTGTCTAACAAAATTAAAAATTATTTACATATGTACAGTCAAAAATTCAGAAAAACATTCAACAACAAGGGGGAAATTCCCCATATACTAAGGCCAATGCCTTGTCAGTTGATATGACCTATAGAAAATATTCTTTGGAAGCAGGTCTGTGATAAAGTTTGAGTCGGTGTCCATTTACTACAAAGGAGACTTCTCCGTCATCAATTGTTTTGATTTTCACAACCCCATTTTCATACACAGTGACTACCTTATAAGGACCCAACCACCAAGTGGTAATTTTTCCTTTAAAATTTTTAAATCGGGAGTCAAACAATAAATCCCAATCATCAGGTTACAATTGTTTCTTCTTAATAAACTTGTCATTCCACTTGCTCCTCTGGTTTTGGACTAATATTGTTCATTGGATAGCATCTTGCCTGATCTCATCCAACTCATTGAATTGTAGGGCTCATTGTTCTGAGCCTCAACTAAGTTTAATCCCAATTCTGCAGCAATACAAAAGGTACTTAGTTGGAATTATATTGGTAGGAGCACTTGTTTCCCATATACTAGCTCATAAGGGGTATGCCCAATGGTGTTTCTCTAGGTGGTATGATATTCCCAAAAATCCTATGGAAGCCTATCAACCATATCACAATGATTAAATTGAATAGTATTGGTTAAGATGGCTTCCAAAACATTGTTTCTGGACTCTACGTGACCATTATCTTGTGGTTGGTATGGAGAAGACTTGCGGTGCCTAATCCCATATTTCTCTTTTAGTTCTCTCATCAAATTGGAAATTAATTGAGTGCCTTGGTTTGTAACAATTGCACGAGAAACATGAAAGTGGGTAAACATGTATTCATAAATGAATTCGACAATGGATTTTTCTATAGCCCTGAATAGGGCTTTTGCCTCTACTCACTTGGTGACATAATCTGTACAAACCAAAATATATTTTTTCTTATGAGACATGGGTGAAATTGGTCCTACAAAGTGAAGGGCCCATTTCTCGAAAGGTTCTATCATAAATTGGGCATGCAAGTCCATTTCATTAGTTGATGTGGGTCTTCCTATCCTTTGACAACTATCACAACTCCTCACATACTTGGCAACGTCCTTGAAAATGCTAGGCCAATAGTAACGTGAATGTGACACCTTATATGATGTACATTTGTCAAAAAAGTGGCCACCACATTGTCCATCATGAAAACTTTGTAGTATTTCTGGTATCTCTTATTCTCAGACACATCTATGAATGATCAAGTCTAGACTAGTACAAAAAAGGTCATGACCAACCCAAGATTAATTAGCACTTTGGGTAATAATTCTATGCCTTTCATGAGGTGAAAAATGATATGGGAACTTCCTAGTAGCCAAATAGTTTTCCATATCTGCAAACCATGGGGTATTTACAGAGAGGAAAAAAAGTGCTCATCTGGGAAACTATCATCAATAATAATATCATCATCCTCATTTTTATGCGTGAAATAAAATTGGATACCAAATTATCCTTTCCAGGTCGGTCAAGAATATTAAACTCTTACAATAGTAGGAGCCACCTAGTCACTCGACCATTGGTTATGGTTTTATTTATGAGAAAGCTGATGGTAGAGTGATTTGTATGTACAAATACTTCGTAACCTGTGATGTAGTGGTGAAACTTATGGATAGCATGAACTACTGCCAAGAATTCCTTCTCGGTAACTGTATAGTTTAGCTCAGCAGGTGACTAGTTCTTTCTCAGAAAATAAATGGCATAGGACTGTTGGTCTTCTTTCTTCCCTAATACCCCTCCTATTGCAGTGTCAGAGGCAGTAGTGGAAATGTAAAATGGGAGAGCGCAATTGGGTCCCGTAAAAACTGGTGCCACAGACATATTAGCTTTCAGGGTTTTAAAGGGAGTTTGACACTACTCAGTCCAAAGAAAATCAAAATCCTTTATTAACAATCCAAACATGGGTGAAACAATCTTCGTGAAATTTTCAATAAACCGCCAGTAGTATCTGACATGTCCAAGAAATATTGTCACCTCTTTCTGAGTCTTGGGGGGTCGAAGTCTGACGATGACCTCAATATTTGTAGGATCGAATGTAATCCCTTCAAATGAAACGTGATGCCCTAGAACCACTCCTTCAATCAACAAAATTTTGCATTTTTCATGAATTAATAACAGATTCATTTCTTGGCATCTCATAAGGAATTTTTCTAAATTATATAAGGCTTCCTGGTAATTATTTCCATATACTGTGAAGTCATCCATGTGATCCTCCACACAATCATGAATAAGATCTACAAATATCCCTAGTACTGCTCGTTGAAATGTGGCAGGAGCATTACATAAGCCAAATGGTAAGACCCTATAGGAATAGGTGCCCCAAGGATAAGTAAAGGTAGTCTTGTCCTGATCCTCGGGTGCTATGAGAATTTGATTGTACCTACTATATCCATATGAAAAGGAGAAATATTTCTTTCCAGACAGGGTATACAAAACTCGGTCAATGAAAGGAAGAGGAAAATAATCCTTCATAGTGGCCTTGTTAAGCTCCCAGAAATCAACACAAATTATTCATTTCCTGGTCACTTTATTTGGAAATACTAAAAGTGGGGATACCCATTTACTGTCAGAGATGGGATAAATAAATATGACATTTAATAACTTTTGGATATCCTCTTTTACTATTCCTTTGAGTGTTGGGTTTATCCTTCTTTGTGGTTTCCTAACATGTGTTACTTCTCGCTGGGTATATATGTGATGGATACATGTGTTAGGGTATATACCCTTCATGTAAGTGTATTCCCAAGAGAATGCCCCTCATTTTTCTGTAAGGATACTTACTAACTGTTTTTGTTGGTCTGCATCTAGCCCGAAGTTTATATATAGAAATTTTCCTGGACTAATCTCATAGGGCATGGTATAAGATGTGGAAGACTAGTCTATATCGAAGATGAAAGATGTCGAAGACAAAATAGATGGGTCCAGTTGTTCCTAAAATGCTTCCCCAAACATGTACTAAAATTGGGGAAGATATTGTGGAAAATCAACACACGTGATAGCAGGAATAAATTGGTTTAGCACATTTTCCATCGTGTTCTCCTGAAGTTCCCATTAATGATCACTTGGCAACATGGGTTCTTCCCAGTCCTCATTCACATATGGAAATTCAAGCCACCATAGACTCTCCATGATAGTTTGGTCTGGTGGATATATGGTGAGCTTCTGGATAGAGATTCCATTTGAGATGGTCATTTCTCCCTCTCTATAGCCAATAAATGCATTGGTTGTGGCTAACCAAGGTCTTCCAAAAATAAAAAGATGGCCTTTGGTAGGATCCTTTGATTTGATGATAAGAAACTATACTGGGTACTCCCATGAAGCTAAAGTAACTATGATATCATCCAAAATTCCTTCAGGTATAACCCTGGTCTTATCTTCTAATTCCAAAATTGTTGGGGTAGGTCTAAGAAGAGGCTTTAACTGTAATTCCTCCAAGGTAGTAATGGTCATAACATTGATAGTTGACCCTAGGTCTATGAGAGTGTTCCCAATGGAAACCTCAATAATGGTTATGGTCAGTACGGGGTTTCATGGGTTCCTATATTTTTCTACCTCAAGTTTCTTCGATATGTACTAAAAAAGTTATCCTATCAAGTGTATTGTTGTAGGATATTTTTACTTCCTCCCTGGATTCTTAATACATAATTCTTTGACCACCTTACTGTATATTGTAATATCATTAATGGCTTGTAGCAAAGGAATGTTGACAAAAATATTCCTCAATTCATTCAAGATGTCAAATTCTGGTCAGGTGGTAGGTTTCTTAATTACTAATCTTTATGGATAAGGAGGGGCCTTCATAATTTTTGAAGGTACATTTTGTGGAAGCTTGGGTTCTTGGCCTTTAGGAATAATAACATCTTCCCACCTAGTGTCATCCATGGGTTGTTTGGGGATTTCCTCTTCTTCTTCTTCTTCCTGGATGACTATTGAAGGTCTCTACTTGTCTAGAAATTTTCTTGACCTTAGCTGAATCTCATACAATGGGACAGGAGAAATAACATATGTCGGGAAGGCCCTCATATCAACATTGTGAAGAGATTGAGTGGGCTTATTATTTGTATTGGGCATTGGTTGTGCCAGTAATAATGTTGGTATTGGGGATCTTGCATTCTGATATTGTTGTGGTTGTTGTTGTGGAATAGGAGGTAAAGGTGGTGGAACAAAACCTGCTAGAAGTTGTAGGTTGTTTGGTGTAAACTAAGGATACAGATGGTTGGGAAAAGGGACATGTGGAGCTTGAGGGTTTCCTTGGTTATGCCCTCCTCTCCATCCTTGAATCCAAGGATGGTGATACGTGTAGAATAGTTTTTGCAACTCAGTGAGTTCCACTGTTGTGGTTGTTGATAATAGGGTGGAACTTGAGGCTATAGGTTCAGGTATGTAGGATGATTCCTAGGATGCCATGGCCTCCTAGGTGGATAAGAGAACTCCCTAGGATCCCAAATTCTATAGATGGATAACAAACCAGGAAATGATGGACATTTTTCAGTTGAGTGGTCCTCCATGCAGAAGACACAAACTGAAATGTTATCTAATGGGCATTCCCTTGAGGAATGCTTCCTCCTTCATCTTGGGAAAAATGTGCTCATTGTTGCATTTTCCTCCTCCTGTTTCTTTTTAATATTTAGGGTGTTCAACTCGGAACCTATTGTTCTTAAGATATATGTCTTGAAGTTATCTAAAAGGTTCCCTATCTCTACTCTTGTGATACCACCTGAACTAACTGGTTTTAAGTTTCTACTATAAGGATCCCGAACATTCTTTCCTGTTTTAGCTCTACTCCTCGAGTAATTCTTACACATTTCACAGATTTTGGAAAATGGTTTATGGGAGATGTCACCTGATGCCATCAGGTTAAGTGTATCTAGGTATTCCTACGAAATCCCTTTAAGGAAAAGAGCCCTAACTACATCATCTGTAAGGCCATGGTATTTTTATTTCTAGGAGATATAAGAAAATTGTTCCATATAATCCTCGAGATTCTCATCCTCTAATTGTTGGATTTTGAAAATATCGTTATGATAATCCTTGGATTTGCAATAATATTGGTACTTCTTAATTAATATATCTTTCACGGCTTCCCAAGACATAATACTGGACTCTCCCAACCCCATGAACCATCTTAGTAGAGAGTCCTTGAGGGTGGAAGGAAACAATTATAGTTTATGGGCATCTTGTAAGTAGTTGTAGCTCCTACACAAGATGTCGAACTCAAATAGGAAGGTATCTTGGTCTTCACTGATTTTACCATAAAAGGTGGGCAATTTTTCATAATAACATTTTGTGTGCTGAGAGGGGAATGTTTTTCATATTAACATTTTGTGTGCTATCCAAAATTGGAAACCCAAAGGTGGTTTTGGTTTGGTTTCCAACTTCTTATCCCTCCTCATGTTTTACATTGTTGTGATCCTCTTGATCATCCATACTGGTTTGGTTTCCAAAAAGAGAGTACCTAGGTGGTTTTATTCTTGAAGAGAACAAAGTACCCCAAGTTTCTTGTCTAAGAAACGTATCCCTCTGATGGGAAGGTCTTCCTACTGCTTGGATGTCTAGGACTCTAGTCGAGTCGGTTGAGATTATTGGTGACAAAGTTTTTGTCTCAATTTAAGAAATAATTATATTGGCTGAACTACCAAACAAAGTATTCACATTTTCAGGGTCTACGATGTCTACAAAGTTAGGGTCTCCTGATGGTGGTAAGAAAATAAAAGTTGTGTTGGTTGGTTCTACGAAAAGCTTGAGTGGTATTGCCTCCTATCCCACTATTACATATGCTTCAATTTTTTTTTTCTATAGTTCTCATTGTTTTAGTCTCTTCAGAGACTTATTTGGCTCTTTAGATTGAGCTAACTCTTGATTTTCCATATCGGTCTGCGGAGTTTATGAGTGGAATGGTCCTTCCCCCAAAAAGTTCGGAAGGAACATTGGTTGAAAGGTCTGATTTGGATTTAATGTATCTTCTGTTTTGGTCCCTAGGTCTGTTCATGAAAGAAAACAAAAAAGAAAAACTACCATTGGGTTTGGGGGAACCTGCTATAATAGATGTGCAAGATCTTACCTCTCATCTTAAAGTTCCCCCACCACCAAACTAATTTTAAGGTTTAGAAATGATCTATCTCCTAATTATTTACTACCTTGATACAACTCCCTGACAACGGCACCAAAAACGATGGGTATTCTATATGCAATAAATCCCTCAATTAAATTGTCAACCCGGGGTAAGTAAACTTAGAGTTGTAGCACTATATGTGCCAAGACAGAAAATCTAGAGGAATTATAGTCTAACTAAGGAGATGGTCTATCTGAGCGATAATCTACTTAAGAAAAGACTCTCAATGAGCAAACCCTATCAAGTAACTTGAACTATTTACCCTAAGAAATTTTTAAATAATGGATCGATGGATTGTTCCTAAAGAAGAAAATGAAAACCCTACTTTGAACAAGTTAACTTAATCAATATAGTGAGAAAAATCAAGTCATTTGTTTAATGTATTCAACTTAATGAGAAATAGCAACAACAAATTAATCTAATCAATCTATTCAAATTAATGAGTAGCAGTAGGTAAGCAAGTAAACAAGCAAACAACTAGCTTATTACAACTTATTCAACAAGTAAACTAATAAAAAATACTCAACAATTATCTAATCAAAACTATTCATCAAGTGAACTCTATTCTTAAGATAAAACTCATAATTATTTCTAATCTACAAAGGTAAATCTTAACGTATTTAATTAAAAGCATCATGACAGTATTCAAAGGTTAATCAACGATTACTCTTAATCTACAATAACATGAAACTTTAAATATGATGATTATGTCTTTGGTGTCTTATGACATCACGATGGAATCTAACGATTAGTGATAGCTCAAGAGGAATAAATTCAATATTAACTTCTATTGAGAAATGAAAGCTATGAATCAAGCAATCTAACGAGAGCTTAGCCATCATAGAAGAAATATCAATTATCCTGAAAATCCATGTGATCTCTCAATTTATGCATTAATCATCAATAATAAGAAAATAGTATTCTACTTAATTCAATTGTACTCTTCTTATAATGTAATAAAATTCACATGATTATAAACTTGTAACAAAAATCTTAACTCAAACTCAAACTTCTAATTAAAATTGCAATTGAAATCTAGAACAAAAATTTCATAAATTAAACTAAGCAAATTCTATTCTTAAAAACTCAAATTTCAAATTGAAATGCTTATAAATACATAATTCAAATTCTACTTCTACCTTAACATACTACAAACAAATTGATAACCAAACTAGATCCAAGAAAGAATGACTAAACTGATAATAAAATGAACAAAACTCACAACTATTAATCCATCAAAACTTTGTCAAAGAAACTTTGTACTCTGTGTTAAATTAATACTCTGTTTTATCTATTCTATTTCATCCTATAGGAATTCACTTTAAAATTTAACACACAACATGGTTAGAATCTTGCAAGTTGTTTTCTAATGATTAAAAGACACAGCATATTAACAACTATCTCCTATAAGCAACCTTCAAAAAGGAAATTTAAACAATTAATTGTAAAAAAAGAAAGAAATGATAATTGCACAAATGAAATGTACAAGCTATCTATATAAGTATTCACCCAGATGATTGGTGGCCCCCCAACAGGTTGTGGATACTCCTCAACAATAAATCATGAGCTAAATCAACACGGTTCTAGTCATTAAATAAAAAACACAGTTTAGCACAAGTTTGTGGAAATGTTCGAGTTTACCAAACAAAACGATTCTAACAATCCTTGAAACTTTGTTTGACCACTATTGTGGTATTTATAATAATTAAAATTCGAGAGGTTGACCACTGGAAGGTTCAACCTCCTCTAAAAATGGATATTCCATTAAATACGCTCTAACTTCCTTTGGCTTCTAGAAATTGAACGAGCCACTCAATGATCAATATAAATTCTTGATCTGAGATATCAGGATCTCAGTAGCTGGAGGCGATGAGGGTGAATAAAACCCATGTCATCGATTCACCTAGCATAGGCCGCCAATGTAACAACTGCCAACTTGTCCACGCTCTTAGTGCTGGATGTAGTGACAAACGCAGTGCCAGATGAAGTACCAAACGAAGTGTCGGATGGAGTATCAGACAATCTACTCGATGGAAAAATGATTTGGAAATTTGCGTTGTGACACACAAATCATGCATTAACTTCTCATAATCATTAAATCGAACTGTATTAAACTTAAAACCATCAATAAACATCAATTACACATACCTAGTATAAAGCTATGACGAATTGATATAAAATAGTTCAAAACTTCTTCAAAATGGTTAAATACACATATATACCGGTACAAAAAGGATTCAATCATCATCATAAAACAACCAAATCATGAGCCCAACACCCTCCTTCCAAACTTCTTGCAAAACAAAGATTAGTACCATGGGTGGATCTTACTGGACCACAAAAACAATATTCTCTTGCAAACTATGTGTTCTAAATTAAATATGTCTAAAACCAGTGCTATACATACTTTCACTCCCTCCATAACCTCCCGAACAATGGTTCCAAAATGTTCGGAAAATTAATTTCTTATGAAAACAATCAAATTCCAAACCATTAATTGTCAATCCATGATGCGTCTGTTTATTTCAAAGTTATGATGCAAAGTCTATGCAGGCTACAATTTCCCTTATAACATTGGTTATCTAACATGTGTTGTAGTAATGTAAATCAAACTAGTCTTGAAAACATGGAATACAATCCACAAAATAAGAATAAAATAATAACACACTTCACGAAAGAAAATCACACCACATGACAAACATTGATCAGTTAAACAATCTACTCTATTTTACAAACCTTGTGACATATTGGGAAGGTATATCCATGTATTGGAAATAAATTGGTAAAAAACTAAATTTTAACTTGCAGGAAAGAAATCAAAGGTCATTCTTACAGAAATGAACTAAACCACATGATTCAGGTGGATATTAGTGGCCACCCACCTATTCCAAATTCCAACTGGCTCATCTTGATAGTTTTCAGTTCATCACATTTATCTATAATGTAGACATTTCTTTGTAATTGTCGGTTCTGCAATTATGGGGCTTTCATGAATCCCTACACAACATTTAGGTGGACATTGGTCGATGTCCACCTATTCCAAGTAGATTATTTTGAAATTTTTCATGTTGGTACATCTTTCTGTACTTCTAGGGCCATTTTTGGGCTATAAACAAAGTTTTCTTGGATTTCCACATTCAAACGATAGACATAGTTACATTTTTATGGCATAATTTGTAGTTCTCAAAAATACCTTTCAAATGGGTTATCACGCACCTAAAACGAATATCGTATGCAAAAGTTACGATCGTGAGAAGTTAATATACTAACATACCCCAATGGGGCTCACATGACTTTTGGCGCTTCATCTCCTAGGGTTAGGTTTTTTGGGCTCTATGGTTTTGAAATTTATGTTTATCATAAAAATTTCTTTAGAGATGCATTGTAATCATATTCTTGCGAATGAGCGTATTCGTCACATTTCTTCTCAGAGATAAAGATTCCACCATTCTAACGAGTCTTTCACTCTGTATTTTCAGAGTCTCTGTACATTTATTTCATTAATATAAATCATGTATTACTGTATTTATTTGTTTCTGGAAATTTTTATGTGTATTTCAATGTAATATCTCTTCTTTCATTTAGTTCCAAAAATAATTTGGATCAGTGGTATCAGAGTAGGATTCTCTTAATTGCTTTCAGTGCATGTCCCCAATGAGTTCCGAGTATAGTAAGTTCGGTCTCTATCTTGTCTCTCTTGAGGAAAATAACTCTCATATGCCCAAAAAACACTCCATGGTGGAAGAAAAGAAAAATGGTGTAGAAAAATATTCTATTAACTTGTTGCTTGAGAAAGATATCATGTGACAGAGGGACAAAATGATGGAGAATTTTTCTAGCATCCTTCAACACCTGCCGAGAGAAACAAGTGCATCTTATTCAAGCGACCACTTTGGAGGAACCTTTCCCTTCAAGGTGCAAGTTAATTTTGATATTCCCATATTTGAAGGTCATATACATGCAGATCCGTTAGAAAAACGATTGAATATGCTAGAAGGTTATTTCTCTCTTCGCAATTTTTTCAACAGGGACAATATCACCTTCACACTCTTCAAGGCTCTCCCCCATGTAAAAAATTGGTGGGAAACTTACTAGAAGCAAAGTTCCACTGACAAATCTGGAATATATGGGGCCAATCCCACCTGGGATTTTTTTTTGGATGCGGTCAAGGAACACCCTATTGATATCTATGAAGACCAGTACATGAGATGGTCCACACTATGGAAAGAGAAGAGCCAAATAGTTTTGGATTTCATAGATAATTTCCATACCTTGTGCACCAAGTTGGGTATCGAAGACTCAAAGTGACATCTAGTTCTTAGATACTATCAGGCTTTGCATAGGTACATTCAAACTAAAATTGATTTGCTAAACATGTCATCATTGTGATATGCTTATCGATATGCTATCAAAATCGAGTAGAAATTTAGGCACCAGAACAAATAGGAGTTCGGGTCTGCAAATACACAAAAACTAAATCATGTTAAATACAACCTTAAGCAACAACATTCCCATAACCATTCCATGACAAAGAAAAATAAGGGTAAATGAAAGACGAAGAATGACACTCGGAAGTGGTGCGACTTCCACAAAATCCCCTAACACAACACCGATGAATGTTGCTCGAAAGAGTCATTGGTGTTTGAGGTCAAAGACAAGGATCCGACCCATGATTCAGAACCTTATCCAGAAAATATTGAAAACATACAAATCATTGATGCAGACCCTACTATTACTGTCATGACTGCAACAATTCAACCAGAAGAACTAGTAGATACTGAAGAGGGAGAGTGACTCTTCCATTCACATATGTGGTTGAAGGGGACCCCATTTCATTTGATTGTTGATAGTTGTAGCTA
>JASDQU010371951.1:8178-19596 GCA_032191745.1 Picea mariana | reverse complement strand
CGTCTCTATCTAAAACCACCATTTTAGGAATACCATGCAGTCTAAAAATTTATTTCATGAATATTTCAGCAATATTTATAGCTTTAAAAGTAGACTTTACAGGAATAAAGTGTGTAGACTTACTGAGTTTATTGATTACAAATATGATAGAATCATTTTGTTTCTGAGTTTTAGGCAAACTTGTTATAAAGTCTAGTGATATAGTCTCCCATTTCCATTCTGGTACTGGTAATGGTTGTAATAGGTCGGTTGGGTGTTGGTGTTTGGCCTTAACCTGCTGACAATCTTGGCACCTAGCCAAGTACTCTGATGTTTTGCCCTTCATATTAGGCCAATAAAATAGTTTTCTGAGTGTTTTTATTTCTTTCTGGTAACCTGGATGGTCGGAATACAGTTTCTTATGCACTTCATCTAAAACTGTTAATTTTAACTCTGTTGAATCTGGTGTGTAAAGTCTATTTTTAAATCGTAATAGTCCCTTCTTGTCGATACTTAGATATGGTTTATTTGAGTTTGCGATACTGTTTTGAAATTCTGCCATCACCTTAGTGTAATTTCCGTCGTTAATACTTGTCATCCTTATTCTTTGTTCCAGATCACTTTCTGCCCTGCTGATATTTATCTCAAATAACATATGGACTCTTCTGCTATTATCCATCAATAGTAGAAATTTTCTACCCATTATATAGTGTCACAACATTTTTAAGGCATGTATTACTGCTACCAATTCTAAGTCATGAGTGACATAATTTCCCTCGTGTTCTTTTAATTTTTGGGACTCGTAACAAATCACGTGCCCTTCTTGAATTAGAACACCACCTAGTCCCTCTTTACTTGCATCAACACATACTGTGAAGTCTTTATACGGGTCTGCTACCTTCAAAATGGGTGTTGATGTCAATAATTCTTTCAGCTTGTTAAAACTGTCTTGATACTTTTGCGACCAGTTAAACTTGGTCCCTTTAGGGTAGGTTATCTTGCAAAACCCTTCTATAAATCTGCGATAATATCCGGTGATTCCCATGAATGACCAAATATCTACCACATCCTTAGGTACTGGCCATTCCATAATGGATTTTATCTTTTTCGGGTCTACGACAATACCTTCCGAGGAAATGACATGTCCTAAATATTATATTTCTTTTTGATAAAAGTCACATTTGTCCAATTTTACGTATAGTTTGTGTTTCCTTAATGGTTGCAGAACTATTCTTAAGTGTTCATCATGTTCCTCCTCTATTTTAGAATAGACCAGAATATCATCGATAAATACTACTACAAACTTGTCTAAGTACTGACTGAAAATGTTGTTTATCAAGCACATAAATGTGGTTGGTGCATTAGTGAGTCTGAAAGGTATGACTACAAACTCGTAATGTCTGTATCTTGTTCAAAAAGTTGTTTTGTTTATTTCCTTTTCCTTTATCCTAACTTGATGATAACCGGATCGTAAATCCAATTTTGAAAAGATCTTGGCCCCACCAACTTGATCGAACAGATCATTTATTCTAGGTAAGGGGTATTTGTTATTAATGGTCATTTTCTTCAATTGTCTATAATCGATACATAGTCTTAGAGTACCATCTTTCTTTTTCACAAAGAGGATTGGTGCTCCCCATGGCGAGACACTCAGTCTGATATACTCTTTGTCCAACAATTCCTATAATTGTATTTTTAATTCTGTCAGTTCTGGTAGACTCATTCGGTAGGGTGCTTTTGAGATAGGGGTTGATCCGGGTAGTAAGCCTATGGAGAAATCTATTTCCCTTCTAGGAGGTAATTCTGGTATCTCATCCATAAACATGTCTCTGAATTCACGTAGGACAACAAAGTCTTCTAACTTGGGCTTATCTTCTTTTCCTACTAGATTCATTACTTGGAAGGTCTAAAATTGACATCCCTTTCTAATACATTTATTGATTTGCATCATTGAAACTTGTATGACTAATACCAGTTTTGGTATGCCTTGGGCTGTTCTAATAGTGCCAAAATTATCTTTATAGCTATGTATCTTTGTATAATAGTCTAGTACTTCTTTGTGTTGTTCCAACCAATCCATCCCGATAATCATATCATAAGATCCTAGTGGTAGGATGTTCATATTGGTCCTTATCTTTTGACCATCTAAGCTGAACTCAAGATCAAAAATAAAGTCAACTACTTTCCTTTTAGTACCTGTTGCTCGTTGTATAAGCCATGATTTTGCGTGCTTCAGTTTCTTAAGTTTATTCAACTCCACTACATCAAGAGTAATATAACTTAACGTAGCTCTAGGGTCAATTAAAACAAAAATTTGAGTGCCATTGATTTTACCTTCGATTTCTACCATCGAGGATTGGTGGTCAGCTTGTCGACCATCTATGGCTGCATTTATCCGATGTAGACTTCTACCCACATCTCCCACTGTCAAGGCTTCTTGCAAATCATGAATAATAGTTATGTTTGCTACAATTAAATGTGGACAGTTCCTCCTTAGATGAGGCTCTCCACACTCCCAACACTTTAATGGCTCGCAGGAGTTGTCCCCAAACTTCTTCATTCCTAGGTTTACCAGTTTACCACTACCTTGTGTATTCGGATGATTGGAGTGAAATTCCTTCCTTGGGAAACTTTTTTCTACATTCTGATAAGGAGTTGGTTTGTATCCCTTCTTCTGTTGGTTCATTCAATCTTGATTTTTATCCTTCCAGGTCTTGGGAAACTCTACCTATTGTTTATAATGGTCATAGCACATTCGTGCTTTCCTAAATACCTCACTCAAGGATTTGGGGTTGTCAAACTCAATTCTGTCCTAGTAGGCCTATGGTAAATAGCTTAAGAATCGTTGGATTTTTACCTTGTCCTCTGGGATGTACAGTATGAACCTTAGTAGTTCCAAAAATTTATTTATAAGGTCCTCCATCATCATCTGTCCGAGTCATAACTCATAAAATTCTTTTGTCTTCCTTTCATAATAGCTTTCATAAAGGTATTTCTTCTTGAAATACTTCTTAAAGTTAGACCATTCCAACTATTTCTCCTTTAGTCCCTTGGCCAATTTTTGGTCCTGCCACCAAATGCTAACCTTCCCCTTCAAATTGTAGATGGCCATTCTTCTCATGTCCTGGATTCTCCATCAAAGGTAGTTGGTTTAATCTTTTTAAATTCTCCTTCAAGGTGGTCTACTTGTTTTCTTTTTCTGTTTGGTATAGTTTTTTCCTCAACTGAAGGTGTCTCTTCAGACGAACTATCTCCTTTTTCTATTTTCGGTCCATAATTATTGGAGGCTCTTTTGCTGAATTCTTCATCATGGTTATCATCTTTTGGGGATTTCTTAGTTACTATACTATGCAACAGGACTTCATTTATCTCTTGTTGTTCTTTCTATGCTTTCTTCAATTTTTTTAATTGTCGGCCTTGAAAACCTGTAGTTCAACAATAAGATTCCTCATTGTTTCCAACACCTCCATGGGTGAGATTCCATCACTGTTCTATCTTGGATCTCTCGGAGGTCCTTGCTGTGGATTTCCTTCCATCTTGATTTCTGCACCCTCCTGATCTACCATAATTTACAAAAAAAATAGAAAGGACTTTCTGTTTGAAACCATAACTTTTATTAGTTTTACATACGTCAGAATGTATACTAAGTAGCTAATGTGGCCTTGTTCAAGCCCAGTGTTGTAGCTTTTTCTCTGATACCATATGTAATGAACCTCAAATTCACCATAAAAAAAAGATTCTATGACATAATTCAATTTTGTTTAAGCTTTAGAATTTAAGAGAAGGTAAGATACATTTCTATCCATAATCACATTATTACACCAGTCTAGTTTACTTTGAACATAAAATATTATGTGGATAAATTATTTCCATAATTCTAGCACTTTCCTTGACTTGCAAACTACTCCAACATACTTATATGTATATAGGCAATATCTAAACTTAGGTCGAAGGAACCCTTGAGGTTCAGAGAAAGGATCTGGGTGCACAGAGTTTAACCTATGGGTGGTCGCACAGGAGAGCAGCTAAAATGAATGGTGGCGACACTTCAGGGAGAAGTGTCAAAATCCAAGGAGCCATAGGATCACACCAAGTTACAAGGGATTTTTAAGTGCTTAGAAGCACGCCAGGAGAGGATCCATATGAACGATGGAAACACTTCGTGGAAGAAGTGTTGAATTTGTGACAGTCATTGGATCTTATAGAGCAGTGAGGATATTAAGGTGGAGTGTTTTCCAACACTCTAAGGCGTTGAATTTCGCTATTTCGGATTTCAGGGTTTGGAGCGGCAAGTGATTTTGGAGTCACTGCATCGTGAACTCCTGCTTCACAAAATTGTGAAATAATCGACACCGTTCATCAAGGAGGACACATGGCGAGTGGTCAAGGTTTGAGGAAAATCCTGAAAGGTTGTGCATCATCGATCTAGTGGGATCATAGTTGTCGGTTCAAGAGGAATCTGGATCGTTGATCTCTCAAGGAGGAGATTTCAGCATTTCAGGGTTCGGGAGTTTGAAGGACCTAGAACAGGAGGAATTGTTGCATCACGATTCCTCGAATCAAGAAAAGATGATAGCACTATGTCTTTAAGTGCGTGGTCACAGAGTGGTGATCACGTGAATGAAGGCTAAGGGAGAATCCAGAACCATTAATCCCTTTTCGGCATTTCGAGGACTAGGAGGTTGAAGGAGAAGGAGTCTGGGATTGTCAAAGTAATAAGTTCTGCACATTTAATTATGCTTTTAATTGTAAGGTTGAATCTTCATGACTGCTAGAATAGTAGATATTTTGACTGTCTGCTATGTGTGCGTATAAAGGCGTATATTATCATTCTTGTTGTAGGGAATTCACTTGAACTCTCCATTAATATATGTACTTATTTCCACCTATAAGTATGTACAAACCTATAGCTTTCTCTAAATATATATAGAGCGATGCACTGTCATAGGTATAGTTTCATCTTGATTCTAGTTTAATAATTGGAAAGCTCAATTATGTGTTACGGTCCTGCGTCTTTACTTACAGAAAATCTAAACATCCAAGTATATCTACCTAACTTGGGTTTCATTCTTACACACCATTAGCTTACACATCAAGCATAGTTTAACTTGAAGGATCCCATCTTGTTCTCTATGGTTTATGCCATTAAACAATAGTCTAATTACCAAATTTCAAATACTTAAAGGTGTATGATCTCATGGAAAGTATAACTCTTAGAAAAAATCACGCTAAAAATCTGCTTAATTAGTTTAATACTTTCATATCCAATAATTTTTGTACTTCTCATGCCCTGTACACAGTGACTTGTAATATGATCTGTTACTTCTATTCTACCTCTATCCTGGATGAAGATCCTCCATCGTTTTTACCAGTGCATTCATTATAGTATTAGAGTTGTTCCTATAAAAAATAATTTCCTACTATGTTCCTACAGTTTTGTGAAAAAACAGAGATCAATCGGGTTTCGACGATTACAAATGCCGAACAAAAAAAAAAAATACCACATTGTTTGTCGAATCACAAAATGTAGAAAGACTGTGGTTCCATCACTTTGGGGTTTCAGGGTTTGGGATTTTGCAATTTCAAATGCCAAACACCAACATAAAACAACTCCTGAATTGTGAAAATGTGAATGGAATGTGGGACCAACACTTCGGTGTTTCAGGGTTCGGGGTTTCGGGGTTCATAATTTCGGGGTTTACAAACACCTGACACACAAGCAAAATGAAATAAGAAATGTTGAATTGCGAAATGAGATTAGGGTGTGGGCCCAACAATTTTGGGTTTCATTGTTTGGTAAAGCAAAGGAACTCTGCATATATGTAACAAGAAAGTCCCGAATGCCAAAATATCAATTTTTTTTTTAATCTCTTTTTTAAAATTACATGGTCCAACAAATAAACTTAGAATAAATAAATGACCAGATTCGTAATTGGTACAAACAAATAATTACTATGTTTGCTCAAAAAATGAATTTATTAAGAAATTAAAATGAGTTTACAAACTCAATAACAAAAAATCATAATTGCAGAGCAAACCTCCAAAACAGGGAATAACCCAATCAATTCAAGAAATGATTTCAAGCTATCTCATCCCCTATGTCTGGAATTACAATATGATTCAAGTATTTATGGGAACAAAACTTTCCCCTTCGACCTTAGGAAAAATTAAATCAGGGCGGTGATGGTATTTGGTAGCCTGCAAAGGCTAAGGCAGCCACCGCTTGATAGTGAACCCTCATGTCTTGAAGGGTCAAGATGGCCACTGATCCACCATCATAAAGCGGTGAAATGATTACAAACCAACAAGCTTATCCTATTACAGAAATGGATTATGACATGACAAATTTCTCCCATGGAAGTACTTCGATACAGTATTAACATATACATATCACCAGTATAAATGATTATTTAACATAGAGAAGGAGTAGATCAACATACCTAAACCAGTTTTGTGGGAAGGCAAAGGGAACAACCACGTTCCTCCCAACCGTAGAATAGACAGCCAAAATTTCTTGCCCGATTCACCCCCTAGCCTGACCATGAATCCATGAGGGCGAATTTGGAAGACTCCTCCTCAGCAATGTCCACAATTGCAGTCGTTATCCTCTTGCCTCACACTTACTCAGCAGTGCTCATAACAGCAAGGAAAATCCACAGTCCCTTTTCTCTGCATATTTGGCAGCGTCCTACCTCTTCACATATGTTATTTATCAATTTTTCCAAGGTCTTCTTCCCTCCCTTGGGAATTTTCATAGCTTTCTAAATCCATGATTTTTAGGGGCTCCCAATGGCCAAATCACTGATTTTCCACTTGCAATAATCAGCCCAGAGGTAGTTCCAACATGTTCCCCACTCATGGAGTCATGGTCAACTAAATTTAACATGGCTATTCCATTTGTCCTCATGCAATCAATATAAAATATTTTGTTTCCATACAAGTGTCATAGTCAAATAGTTAGTTGGGTCAAATCAGGTCTCTACCAAATAGTCAAAATAATTAATTACAATTACCAAATTCAAAATTCTGAATTGCCATAAATGGAAAAAAAAATCGAAATTCGAATTTACTAAAAACGAAATAAATTTCCAGCAATTTTAAATTTCAAAAATATTTTATTTTTGGGGATGTCATAGCATCCTTTGAATAGACTATGAAGATGATGAATTTTGCAGTATTAGAGATTACCTTGAGGAATTTTTTTGGTGGAACAGTAGTCAAAACTACATTTAATTTCCTATAGATATGACCTCCCAGAGTAAAATGAAACTGTGAGATCGAGACTCATAAACAACATGACATTTCCCCATATATCATTGGCCCAAAAAAACATCACAAATATCAAAACGGGAAACATCACACACTACTTCATCCTTGAAGAGTTGGATTCCATAGGGAAGAGCACATTGTTGGGTGACATGGATATCTCATCCCCAACATAACCAACTGATGTTGTGTGTTTGTGGGTGTGGTGTTGTCGAAAAACCCAATTTTTTTAAGACCTCATCTGAGATGAGGTTCTTTTAGCTACAACTATCAACAATCAAATGAAATGGGGTCCCCTTCAACCACATATGTGAATGGAAGAGTCACTCTCCCTCTTCAGTATCTACTAGTTCTTCTGGTTGAATTGTTGCAGTCATGATAGTAATAGTAGGGTCTGCATCAATGATTTGTATGTTTTCAATATTTTCTGGATCAGGTTTTGAATCATGGGTTGGATCCTTGTCTTTGACCTCAAACACTAATGACTCTTTCGAGCAACATTTATTAGTGTTGTATTAGGGGATTTTGTGGAAGTCGCACCACTTCCCAGTGTCATTCTTCATCTTTCATTTACCCTTATTTTCCTTTGTCATGGAATGGTTATGGGAAGGTTGTTGGTTAAGTTTGTATTTAACATGCTTTAGTTGTTGTGGATTTGCAGACCCGAACTCCCATTTGTTCTGGTGCCTAAATTTCTACTCGATTTTGATAGCATATCGATAAGCATATCACAATGATGACATGTTTAGGAAATCAATTTTAGTTTGAATGTACCTATGCAAAGCCTGATAGTATCTAAGAACTAGATGTCACTTTGAGTCTTCGATACCCAACTTGGTGCACAAGGTATGGAAATTATCTATGAAATCCAAAACTATTTGGCTCTTCTCTTTCCATAGTGTGGACCATCTCATGTATTGGTCTTCATAGATATCAACAGGGTGTTCCTTGACCGCATCCAAAAAAAAATCCCAGGTGGGATCGGCCCCATATATTCCAGATTTGTCTATGGAACTTTGCTTCTACTAAGTTTCCCACCAATTTTTTACATGGGGGAGAGCCTTGAAGAGTGCGAAGGTGATATTGTCCCTGTTGAAAAAATTGCGAAGAGAGAAATAACCTTCTAGCATATTCAATCATTTTTCTAACGGATCTGCATCTATATGACCTTCAAATATGGGAATATCAAAATTAACTTGCACCTTGAAGGGAGAGGTTCCTCCAAAGTGGCTGCTTGAAGAATATGCACTTGTTTCTATCGGTAGGTGTTGAAGGATGCTAGAAAAATTCTCCATCATTTTGTCCCTCTGTCGCATGATATCTTTTTCAAGCAACAAGTTAATAGAATATTTTTCTACACCATTTTTCTTTTCTTCCACCATGGAGTGTTTTTTGGGCATATGAGGGTTATTTTCCTCAAGAGAGACAAGATAGAGACCGAACTTACTATACTTGGAACTCGTCGGGGACATGCACTGAAATCAATTAAGAGAATCCTACTCTGATACCACTGATCCAATTAATTTTTGGAATGAAATGAAAGAAGAGATATTACATTGAAATACACATAAAAATTTCCAGAAACAAATAAATACAGTAATACATGATTTATATTAATGAAATAAATGTACAGAGACTCTGAAAATACAGAGTGAAAGACTCGTTAGAATGGTGGAATCTTTATCTCTGAGAAGAAATGTGACAAATACGCTCATTCACAAGAATATGATTACAATGCATCTCTAAAGAATTTTTTATGATAAACATAAATTCCAAAACTATAGAGCCCAAAAAACCTAACCCTAGGAGATGAAGCGCCAAAAGTCATGTGAGCCCCATTGGGGTATGTTAGTATATTAACTTCTCGYGATCRTAAYTTTTKCATACGATATTCGTTTTAGGTGCGTGATAACCSATTTGAAAGRTATTTTTGAGAACTACAAATTATGCCATCAAAATGTAACTATGTCTACCGTTTGGATGTGGAAATCCAAGAAAAMTTTGTTTATAGCCCAAAAATGGCCCTAGAAGTACAGAAAGATGTACTAACATGAAAAATTTCMAAATAATCTACTTGGAATAGGTGGACATCGACCAATGTCCACCTAAATGTTGTGTAGTGATTCATGAAAGCCYCGTAATTGCAGAACCGACAATTACAAAGAAATGTCTGCATTATAGATAAATGTGATGAACTGAAAACTATCAAGATGAGCCAGTTGGAATTTGGAATAGGTGGGTGGCCACTAATATCCACCTGAATCATGTGGTTTAGTTCATTTCTGTAAGAATGACCTTTGATTTCTTTCCTGCAAGTTAAAATTTAGTTTTTTATCAATTTATTTCCAATACATGGATATACCTTCCCAATATGTCACAAGGTTTGTAAAATAGAGTAGATTGTTTAATTGATCAATGTTTGTCATGTGGTGTGATTTTCTTTCATGAAGTGTGTTATTATTTTATTCTTATTTTGTGGATTGTATTCCATGTTTGCAAGAGTAGTTTGATTTGCATTACTACAAAACATGTTAGATAACCAATGTTATAAGGGAAATTGTAGCCTGCATAGACTTTGCATCATAACTTTGAAATAAACAGACACATCATGGATTGACAATTAATGGTTTGGAATTTGATTGTTTTCATAAGAAATTAATTTTCCGAACATTTTGGAACCATTGTTCGGGAGGTTATGGAGGGAGTGAAAGTATGTATAGCATTGGTTTTAGACATATTTAATTTAGAACACATAGTTTGCAAGAGAATATTGTTTTTGTGGTCCAGTAAGATCCACCCATGGTACTAATCTTTGTTTTGCAAAAAGTTTGGAAGGATGGTGTTGGGCTTTTGATTTGGTTGTTTTATGATGATGATTGAATCCTTTTTGTACCGGTATATATGTGTATTTAACCATTTTTAAGAAGTTTTGAACGATTTCATATCAATTCATCATAGCTTTATACTAGGTATGTGTAATCGATGTTTATTGATGGTTTTAAGTTTAATACAGTTCGATTTAATGATTATGAGAAGTTAATGCATGATTTGTGTGTCACAACGCAAATTTCCAATGCATTTTTCCATCCAGTAGATTGTCTGATACTCCATCCGACACTTCGTCTGGTACTTCATCTGGCACTGCGTCCGTCACTACATCCAGCTCTAAGAGCATGGGCGAGTTGGCAGTTGTTACATTTGGCGGCCTATGCTGGGTGAATCGATGACATGGGTTTTATTCACCCTCGTTGCCTCCAGCTACTGAGATCCTGATATCTCAGATCAAGAATTTATATTGATTGTTGAGTGGCTCGTTCAATTTCTAGAAGCCAAAGGTAGTTAGAGCGTATTTAATGGAATTCTCCATTTTTAGAGGAGGTTGACCCTTCCAGTGGTCGACCTCTCGAATTTTAATTATTATAAATACCACAATAGTGGTCAAACAAAGTTTCAAGGATTGTTAGAATCGTTTTGTTTGGTAAACTCGAACATTTCCACAAACTTGTGCTAAACTATGTTTTTTATTTAATGACCAGAACTGTGTTGATTTAGCTCACGATTTATTGTTGAGGAGTATCCACAACCTGCTGGGGGCCCACCAATCATCTAGGTGAATACTTATATAGATAGCTTGTACATTTCATTTGTGCAATTATCATTTCTTTCATTTTTTACAATTAATTGTTTAAATTTCCTTTTTGCAAGTTGCTTATAGGAGATAGTTGTTAATATGTTGTGTCTTTTAATCATTAGAAAACAACTTGCAAGATTCTAACCATGTTGTGTGTTAAATTTTAAAGTGAATTCCTATATGATGAAATAGAATAGATAAAACAGAGTATTAATTTAACACAGAGTACAAAGTTTCTTTGACAAAGTTTTGATGGATTAATAGTTGTGAGTTTTGTTCATTTTATTATTAGTTTAGTCATTCTTTCTTGGATCTAGTTTGGTTATCAATTTGTTTGTAGTATGTTAAGGTAGAAGTAGAATTTGACTTATGTATTTATAAGCATTTCAATTTGAAATATGAGTTTTTAATAATAGAATTCGCTTAGTTTAATTTATGAAATTTTTGTTCTAGATTTCAATTGCAATTTTAATTAGAAGTTTGAGTTTGAGTTAAGCTTTTAGTTACAAGTTTATAATCATGTGAATTTTCTTACATTATAA
>JASDQU010371950.1:10304-28810 GCA_032191745.1 Picea mariana | reverse complement strand
TCTTCCATGATAGTTTTGGGAATGAGGTTGTGAGAGGCCCCTGAATCCATAAGGCAATTATGTAGCACTTTATCATGTATGTTCAGAGAAGTGTAGAAGGGAGGGGATGCATCATCTCTGTCTTCTACCATGGGACCTAGGACAACTACTGGCCTTTCATCTTGGAGGTTTATGGAGTCTGTGGGAGGGCATGAGGCTTCAGACTGTAAAAGCCCAGAGAAGCGTTTTTTAAATTCTTCATGTTTAATCAGCTTGGTGAGGGGCACAGGGATTCTGATATTTTGAATCTCATGTTCAAAATTAAAAGAAGATGTGAGCTTTGGAATTTCTCTTAGTTCAGGAACATGATTAAGAATAATAGGAGAGGGGGGATGGGTCTTCTTACCCCTGTGAGCGTCTGCTACTTGATTAGCAGGTTTCTCTGTTCTAGTGGACTGCTCAGGAATATCAGGTGCTACTGTCCTTTTATCAGACCTCAGGTTGTACCTACCTCGGCCGCCGCTAACCTTATCTCCCTTGCTCAATTCATTCAGCTTACTATCCATGAGAGACTCCTCGTAATCTTCTTGAGTGAGATGAGGAAAAAGAGGAGTATCTTCTAAGTAGTGGATTTCAGGGTCAAGTTCGTCTGTTTCTCTTTCTTCTTCATCAGCCACCAAATGGTTCTGAAAAGGGGCCTGAATCCTCTGGTCTTCTCTGTGTCTTCCTCTCTCTCTGTGTATAGTCGGGGGAGCAATATTATTTGACCTTCTGAAACCCCCTTTGATTTTGGTGCCCTGCGGGCCCTTATACATTTGCTTCCTTTCCACCTTCAGTCTCTCCATCTCTTCAGACAGAAACTTCATCATCTTGGTCAGTTCATCCACTTAAGGGTGAGGTACTGATGAGCCAGAAGTCGAGGCTTCAGACTTTCCCTTCCTTCTGTCTGCGTCGGCCTTGCTTCTCAGTCTGTCATTTGCTAATATGTTGGATTCCACTTCGACAGCCGCATCTTGCATTTGAGCTAGGGAGGTGGCTCTTCTTTCTCTCAATAAAAGGTAGAAATCAGGGTCAAATGCACCAGCATAGGAAATTTGGGAAGAGGCTTCTGAGGGATTTATCTCTGCAGGAATATTGTTATACATCTTATTAAATATTTTGGAGAAATCAGAGATAGACTCTCCTTCCATCTTCTTTAAAGACCCGAACTCTGTCATGTAGTACATGAAATCCTTCCTATCTCCCCACTGCCTCAGGAAAGCACTATCTAGAGCTTCAATTCCATCAATAGATCTGGGGGCCAGTCCTCTAAACCATTTCCTCACCTCGCCATCCAGGCTCTGAACAAAAAATCTTATCCAGACATCTTCATTTTCAATATTCAGGTTGTCTGCATAACTGTAGAAACCAGCCAAGTGCTCTTCTATGGTTATGTCCCCTTCTCCAGTGAACTTGGGCATATATTTCAAATAGTCTCCAGCAGGGAGAGGATTCATAGGATGGGGTAGGATTAAGGGAGTGTATCTGGCAGCGACTATGGCATCCATTCTATTTAGATGGGGATTAGCACCAATCATAGGAATATTAGGTAGAGGAGAACTTGGAGGAGAAGGAGTTCGTGAAGGGGCTACTGGGAATGAGTCCCAAAGTGGAGTGGGAAACAAGAGAGGATTCATGGAGAAGGCTAACAAGCTCAAGTCAGCAGGTGCTCCTCTTTGTGCAGGAGTGGGGAAATCTTCTGTAGTCCCGGGTCTACGCCAGGGAACAGCTTCAAAGGAGAGGGGAGTGACAAGAATTTCTCCCTCCAATCCTAGACCAGGAGGGGAAAACTCAGCAGGAACACTCCCAAAATTAAAGAAATGGGAAACCTCTAAAGAAGGTCTATTAAGAAACTGAGGAGGTGAAAAAGGAGTTCTCACAGAAGGATATGGTGGATTACCTGTTTTGGCAACGAAAACTTCTTCTGCGGAGCTCTTTCCTCTTATGCGAACCACCTTTGGGTCAGCTTCAGGTGTAGCTAGAGGCAGCTGTGGATGAGACCGCGTGTGTCTGCCTCTGAAAGTCACAATTAACAGAGCAGGTTCACTCCAGTGGAGTCATCACAATGGAGTCACCAGGTGCACAGTAGCAATCTCAATAGTTTTGATATTTGATGCACCTTCAGAATCAGCTGATCGTTTTCGTTCAATCCTAGGGAAAATATTCAACTTTGTCCCCGACAACGGTGCTAGAAATGTTAGCGTCGGAAGTCACTCCTGAATTTCTTGCAGGAGTAGAGCCCGACACCCATCAGTTTAATGTCACTATTTGTTTATAAAGGGGTGATCAAATGGAGAAAAAGACTCAGGGGAATATCACTCTAACTCAGGGACTGGGTCTGATGCGTAAGTAACATAGGAGGTCTCGACCTAACTTCAGCCAGTGGGTTGATTTAAAGGTGACCAGGTGAAAGACTTAGTAAGAAAAGTGAACAAACGGCTTTGGGCAACAGGCTTTCGGCAATTCGCAGAAGAAAGACTCTGAATACAAGACCCGCTTGGTTCAGGGTCTCAAGGAACTGCAAGGGGACTTGACTGGATCCTCCAATGTCAAGTCACTCAGCGTTGGAAAAAACACAAGAACTGGTTAGAGACAGCGCAACTATTACAGTGATCCATGACAACATCATCCTATAATAGCTACAGCTCGACTGGATCCTCCAATTCTGAGTTTCTTTAACATAGTGTAAACAAAGACATGAAATAAACTGGCATTCATAAGGCAAGAAGTCTCAAAAGTCCATACATAATCAGATTTACAGTGCTTTGTTAAAAATTTACAACTGGGAGCTCTGCTCAACCATCGATCCCTTCCAAAATACCAAAACTGAGTACATATACTTGGGCGGATTTGCTCAACAGAGGCACGCTCACCCTCCAAGGCGTAGCGTCTCTTCAATCAATCTTCGGGCGGAAGTCCTTCGTCAGACGTCTCCATAACTTCGCGTGGACTTTGTAGTGGAGGTAGCTGAAACATTAAAGGCCAAAATGGCGTGTGCAGACTTCTCTGTCTAATCGAGGACTTCGACATGGCTTCTCTGGAAAAATAAGTACACAGAACCCCTTCGAGCAGACTTCTTGCCGGACCCTCCATACCTCAAACTTAATGAACGAAAGGAGGTTTCAACCACCCGATCACATATTCATTTACTTCAAGCGAAAACCAGGAGCAAAATTGCTTCTGAAGGCATCTGGAAATCGTGACAATACTTTCGACGACTAGACACGATGCCTTCAGGCCTTCTTCTGCTTAGCCCTTTAATTTCTCGAGTGACTGTGGACCGTGACCCTGCTTTTATTCCCATGGAGGTTTTCGGTGTTCGTGAATAAGGAGGACTGATTCTTGCTTCTTGAAATCACGATGAGAGAAACGTCGAGATGACTTAATTTAGCGCCACGCGTCCTTCTAGATTCGACGGTTCTGAATCCTTCTCATGTTGTTGTGGGCCCGGGCCCTGAATGCTCTCGGCACCTCACCAATCGCGAAGTAATGAAGCTTCTCTTTGTACCTTGAAATCGTGATGGGTGAAATGCTGAGGCGGCTTAATCATGCACTAGGTGTCTCCTGTAGATGGACGGCTGAGATCTTTCCAGCAATACTATGGGTCCGGGTCCTGGATGCCTTCGACACTTCGCATCTCATGACAAGGAGGAGGCTACCTCTCATGCTTCAAAGCTATGATAGGCGAAATGACGACATGGCTTGGTCGTGCGCCACGTGTCCCTCTGAATGGACGACTGAGATCACCTCCGTGATACTATGGGCCCATCATTAAAAGTTCTTTTCACCTCGCGATTCGCGAGTTCGCGGGTCAAAGACCCTTGGCTACCCTTTTTAAACTCTCGCTCCCCGAGATGGCGATACAAACTGGGCTCCTTTCCCGGTCAGCGCCCTTTACATGCAACCGTCGGCTAAGGCCCAAGTACTAACGCCTCTCGCAACTCGTGGCTTTGCGAGTTGAAGTACCGAACTTTGTCATTCTCCCTCCGCGAAGTCCTGAGACACAATGGTTGGCGCAGGTTGACCCCCTCCGGGCACTTTTTCGCAACTCACAATCTCGCGCAACCAAAAGACAGCATCTTCCCTTCGAACTCCCGAATCCCGAGTTCAAGAAATGACTACTGCGCTTATACTAATCACGATTGATTCCCCTTGAAAGAATTTTCGCGCTATAATTGGCACGATTTGGTTAATCTGCGATTTCCCATCAGCCGCTGTTCTGCTCTGTCGCTGGATCTTTTCCTCTGAAGGATGTAATGCTCGCTCGCTTGATTTTAAGTCCGAAAAGGATTTCTTCTGTGTGCCATGTTCGGGCGTTTTTCGCGCCACTTGTGGATCTGAACGCTCTTAGGCCCGAGACAATAAATGTCACTAACAGACTGTATTGACGTAAAAGTTGATGAAGGAATCCCAGCAAGAGAGGGGTACAATAATGAGTCTTCTACAGAGGACACAACTAAAGCTGAAGATGAACAGGTCCAAAAATCAGAAAACAAAGATTCTGAATCAGATGAAGACACAGATACTCAGACATACTCAAATCACTAGGCAACTTCAAATTCCTCCTCCATAATCACTCAAAAGAATCACCCTGCAAGTCAGATAATTGGTGAAAAAGACAAAGGTGTACAAACCAGGAGAAAGATAATAAAAAATACTGAGCAATCACATATAGCTTTCATATCCATGCTGGAACCCAAGAATTTTAATGAAGCTATCAAAGAGGACCATTGGGTTAAAGCAATGAATGATGAACTTGATCAAATTGAGAAAAACAATACGTGGGAGATGGTTCATAGACCTGAAGGTAAAAATATCATTGGTTCCAAATGGATCTTTACGAATAAGTTGAATGAGTAGGGACAAGTTGTCAGGAACAAAGCAAGATTGGTCTGTAAAGGCTATGCTCAAATCGAAGGACTGGATTTTGATGAAAATTTTGCGCCCGTAGTAATATTAGAAGCTATCAGGATATTTCTTGCCTATGCTTGTCATAAAAGGTTTAAATTCTATCAAATGGATGTCAAGTCAGCTTTTCTAAATGGAGATTTAAATGAAGAAGTCTATATGGAAAAACTAGAAGGTTTCGAATTGTCTGATAACCCTAACTTAGTATGCAAGCTAAAGAAAGCTTTATATGGGTTAAAACAAGCCCCTTGTTCCTGGTATCACAGATTGGATACGTATCTCAAAGACAAAGGGTTCAAGAGAGGAACAATAGACAACAATCTATATATCAAAACAAAGGGTAATGATTTTCTCATTGTGTTGGTCTATGTAGATGACATCATCTTTGGATGTAATAAGGATCAATTGGTACAATGGTTTTCTTTTTCCATGGAGTCTGAGTTTGAAATGTCTATGATAGGTGAACTGTCATTTTTTCTTGGTCTGCAAATTACTCAGAGGTCTGAAGGGATGTTCATTTCTCAATAAAAATATCTAAGAGAAATGTTGAAAAGGTTTCAAATTTAAGATTTTAAACCTGTGGGTACACCTATGGTTACTGGATGCAAATTAAGCAAGGATGATGACTCACCTGATGTTGATCAAAGTTCATATAGGTCAATGATAGGTAGCCTACTGTACATCACAACATCTCGCCCAGACATAATGCATGTTGTTGGAATGGTAGGAAGATATCAGTCTACACCTAAACAAATTCATTTGCAAGATGTCAAAAGGATATTCAGGTATTTGAAAGAAACAATGATATATGGTCTATGGTATCCCAGAAATCAGAATTTTTAGTTAACTGCTTATTCAAATGCAGATTGGGAAAACTGTGTTGATGAGAGAAAAAACACCAGTGGAGGAGCATTCTTCCTGGGTGAATCATTAGTAGCATGGCTTAGTAAAAAGCAGAGTTCCATTTCTTTATCAACTACAGAGGTAGAGTACATTGTTGCTGCTACCTGTTGCACTCAGGTTTTATGGATGATTTAGACACTCGCAAACTTAGAGGTAAAATACGATGCACCGATCCCAATTCATTGTGATAACACTACTGCCATCAGTGTGTCCAAGAATCCTATATTCCACTCCAAGACCAAGAATATTCCCATAAAATACCATTTTCTGAGAGAGCGGGTCACCAATCAGATTGTTCAGGTCCATTACATTCCAACCAAAGAACAAATTGTAGACATCTTTACTAAACCCCTAGCCAATACACCATTTGAATACCTCCGACAGAAGCTAGGTGTCATCCTGTCTCACACCTAAGAGAGTCCATCCTATTAGGGGGAGTTTTGTATTGATTAAATATTTGATACCTCCTAAAAATACTGCAACAGATCAGGGGGAGCATGTTTTCTTTGACATTGATGTCAAAGGGGGATAAAAGGAATGGTTCGGATCGGATGCTACAGTTGGAGGTCCAAATATATTATCACAATCATTCAAGGTTGCCATCAATGCCAAAGGGGAAGATTGTTGTGATTATCATTGATGGCAGGTGTGATTGTCATTGATGGAAAGATCAGAGTATGCAACGATGGAAAAACAGGGACAACGAAAGCCCAGGAGGAGAAGCAATAGTGATCTTTGGATCCCATTGAGAATTCCCGATGAACGTCGGATCTGAGCCCGAGGTCCGACCAGCGTTCGATCCAGGAGAACCTGCACGTTCTTTAAAGAGAAAGGTGAAGTAGGGTTATGAAATCCCGAAGGCAGGAGGACAGTTTCGAATACCAGGAGTTGGAAGAGTCGAGACTCTTCATCATCAGGAGTCCCGGAATCGTGAAATGCGAAACCCTGAAAACCCAAAACCCAAAATAGGCACACCAACAAATAATTTCACAGACCGGGAAATAACTCCATTTCAGAGCCCCAACTATCGGGAGTTGAAGTGTCAAAACACTTCATCACAGGAGTATTGAAATGCCGAATCACCGAAATGCAAAACAATGAAATACCGGATCTATGATCCGACTCTATTTCGGAACTTTGGATACCGTGAGTTGGAGGAGTTAAGCACCGAGACTCTTCACCACAGGAGTCCTGAAATGACGAAATGTGAAATTCCAAAATGCCGTTGATCCAACTCCATTTCAGAGTTTCAGATACCGGGACTTGGAGTTGTCAAGAACTCTCACATCAAGAATGTCGAAGTCGCGATATGCGAAATCACGAAGAGATCTAGACCGTCGAATCATCAAGAGTGTGGACCATTGATCTGACTCCATTTCGGAGGTTTGGATACCAGGAGTTGGAAGAGTCAAGAGTTGAGACTCTTCATCAAAGGAGTCTTGAAATTTCGAAATGCGAAATGTTGAAATGTGAAATGTGAAAACACCTTTTTTGGTGTAGGCCTTGGTCACCGTCGGTGGTCACATCATCGAAGAGCTATAGAGAAGAGCTAGAAGAGACAAGCTCCATTTCAGAGTTTGGGACATGGATAATCGAGACTCTTCACCACAAGAATGGCGAAATTCCGAAATGCTGAAATTCCGAAATAAACGCAAGATCCTACAGATCCAATCCAACGGTGCAGGTGAATGTAAGTATGATCGGAGGGATACTATTGCACTTAAGAGTGTAACTACTAGAAACAACTGATGGCTTCTACCAGAGGAATGAAACATGCCTCAGTGTGATCACCAGAGAAGATGAAGAGCCTCGAGGCATCTTCCAGTGGAATGAAGACTATTCTTAGAGGTGATTGACAGATGGAAGAGTGTTGAAGCCTGTAACTGCAACAGAGAAGATCGACTCGATTTTGATGGAGAAGATGAAGAGTCTCAACTTCCATAAAGGCAAAGGAATCTCATCATAACACCCAGTGATGATGGTCGCATGGGTTTAACTACCATAGAAGCTGAAGAGTTTCCATGATGATTAGGCAGAGAACTTGACATTGAGAGAGCATGCAGAAGCATGGCGAGATAGCATGAACAAGGTGCACAGAGACTATAAGTATGCAGAACAAAGAAGAGATGAGGTGATGTTGTTGAGGAGGATTCAAGAGTGTAGAAGGAGGAGTGTGCAGCAGTTGAAATACAGAGAAGAGGAATGGTGCATCGAATGCATATGGTGCACACAGCAGAAAAGGTAGAAGCACAGAAAGTGCAAGGCATGCGTGCAGCAAGACAGTGAGACACTAAAGGAAGGCTGAGGTGCTCTTGTAGAGAAAAACAAAAGATCAGAAATCGTAAGAAGATGCAGAGAGAGAGACACGGATACAAGAGAACAGAGCAACATAGCAGAATAGTGATAAGCCTGGTAAGCCAATGATAAATATTGTATCACTGTGATAAATTTATAAATATAGAAAACTTTATATTTCAGGGTGGTATGGAGGTGCTAGGGAGGATGGTTGTCCTCAGAGGTTCAAGTGGGTGCTTGAACGTAGGGAGTTGTAGCTTTCATCTGGTTGCAGCTAGAGAAAGTAGGGTGGCAAGGTGGTGCAAGGGAGAACTGTTGTTCTCTGTTATGTAGGTTGGTGCTTGTATGACTAGAAGTTGGTGTTTCCATTAAGTTGGTGCTGGAACATTTAGGGAGTTGGTTCTTCCTTCTAGTGGGTGCTAGAGAAACCAGGGAGTTGGTGCTTCCTTCTAGTAGGTGCTAGAAAAAACAAAGAGTTGGTTCTCTCAGCAAGTTGCAGCTTGCAATACAGAGGTTGTAGCCTCACAATGAGTTGGATCTCATATGTATGATAATGTACAGAATGTAAAGATTACTTATCATATAAAGAAGAAGAGGTTTTTACCCTTTATGGGTTTCCTCAGGAAATATTTGTCTTTGTAGATTTCATATGTGAAAATGATGTTGAATGTTCTATTGCTTACTTTCCTGCATTATTGTGATTGTCATTAAGTGCTCTTCAAAGTATTTAAAATAAGCATAATTGTTTAAGCACAGTAACAACTGATTCACCCCCCCTCTCAGTTGTCCAACAAAGCATAAGATGGATAAAGAAGTAAGTGAAACAGAAGAAAATGAGGTTGATGAAAAGTTAACTCCTAAATCAATACAAGGCACAACTCCATTCAAAATCATAACTCCATTTAAGACTCCAAGCAAAAGAATACAGAAAAATTATCCTGAAGAACAAATCATTGGTGACATAAATTCACGTATTGGAACAAGAAGTAGAAGTCTAGAATCCACTTCAACTCATGAACAAGTATCACTACTTTCTTTGATTGAACCCAAAAATATTGAAGAAGCAATTAAAGATGAATACTGGATGAAAGCAATGAAAGAAGAGATTAGTCAAATAGAAAAGAATAAAACATGGGAATTGGTTCCTAGACCATTGAACAAGAATGTTATTGGGGCTAAATGGGTTTTCAGAAATAAGATGGATAAAGCAGGAAAAGTAACAAGAAATAAAGCTAGATTGGTTTGTAAAGGGTATGCACAAGTAGAAGGAATTGATTATGGAAAAACTTTTGCTCCTGTTGCAAGAATGGAATCTATTAGGTTGTTTTTAGCCTATACTAGTTCTAAGAACATTAAAGTTTATCAAATGGATGTAAAATCTGCATTTTTGAATGGTGATCTAGAAGAAGAGGTATACATGGAACAACCAGATGGTTTTCAAGTACAACAAGTAGAACAATATGTCTACTGGTTGAAAAAGGATTTATATGGACTAAAACAAGCACCAAGGGATTCGTATTCCAGGCTTGATAACTACTTAAGGAAGCAAGGGTACAAGAAAGGTAACATTGACAATAATATCTATATCAAAGAAGAGAATGATAGATTGGTCATTGTAGAGATTTATGTAGATGACATTATTTTTGGAAGTAATAATGATAACCTTAATAAACAGTTTGTTGAATGTATGCAAAATGAGTTTGAGATGTCTATGCTTGGTGATATGAAGTTTTTATTAGGTTTTCAAATTAATCAATCTGATAAGGGTATTTTCATTTCTCAAACAAAGTATATTCATGAAATGCTTAAGAAGTTTCAGATGCATGATAGTAAACCAGTTGGCACTCCTATGGTTACTAGCTGTAAATTTGATGATTCTCAAGAAGTTGAACAAACAATGTACAGATCTATGATTGGTAGTCTTCTCTATGCTACAACTACAAGGCCCGATATTATGCATGCAGTTTGTCAGGTTGACAGGTTTCAGGCATCTCCTAAAGCTTCTCATCTACTTGCAGTAAAAATAATTTTTAGATATCTTAAGAGGACAACAAAATTTGGTTTCTGGTATCCAAGAGGTAATCATCTTGACTTACATGCTTTCACTGATGCTGATTGGGAAGGGTGTGTTTATGACAGGAAGAGTACTAGTGGAGCAACATTTTTTCTTGGTGGATGTCTTGTGAGTTGGTCAAGAAAGAAGCAATCAACAATGTCTCTGTCTACTGCTGAAGCAGAATATATAGCAGCTGCAAATTGTGGTACACAAGTTATATGGATGAAACAAATGCTAGAAGATATACACATTCATTATAATACTCATATTCCTATTTATTGTGATAATACTAGTGCTATCAGTATTTCCAAAAATCCTGTTATGCATTCAAAAACAAAACACATTCCTATTAAATTTCATTTTCTCAGAGATCAAGTTACGAACAAAATTATCAAACTGGAATACATTGTAAAAAAGGATCAAATTGCAGATATATTTACTAAACCTTTACCCAAAATTCAATTTGAAAGTCTTCGAAATCAGTTGGGAGTATGTTCTCTATAAGTTGGTTTTATATCAAAGTACAAGTTTCCACAATACAAATTACAAACATATTATCAGATTGTTGGCATTTGTTTGTCCAAGGCTATTTCTTAAGGGGGAGTTATTTCCAAATAAGCTATATATACAAATATTTTCTTAGTCTTTTGGTCAAGAGGAGTAACATATCAACAAAGAATCATTAAACTTCAGCAGCATAAAGAAAGTTGAAAGAAATTCTAGTTTAAATGATCAATTCATTGAGGGACAAAAACATATTTGCAAAGACATGTTGCCTATAATCTTCATTCTTATTAGTTCATTGTAGACAAAATTGACAGGGCTTTAAAATATTTGATACATTCCTCATAAATTTTTAGGTTTATAGATTCACACAGGTTCATGACTCATTGATGATGACAGTGGTATTATTTTATCTTAGACAGGGGGAGTTTAATGGCTCCTTTTCCATAGATGAAAAAAGGGGGAGAACAGAGCAAAGAAAAAGGTAAGTTTTCCATCAATGCCAAAGGGAGAGTTTGTTGGCATTATTTTTCATTGTTTTATGGCAGCATACAAGTGTATAAACATAATTTTAAACATAGCATTTGTTAGCATTATGGAGTTTGCCGGCATTGTTATTTATGGCAGGTGTATTTTTCATTGATGGTAAACTAAGAAAAAATACAACTAAACAGTGAACCAAACTATCTTAGTTATCACCACAAATGGCACATACATATGCGTTGAAGATTTGGAGATACTAGTGTTAATCAGAGAAAGGAAATCAATGATCTCTATTCTTTCGAGATTGAGCGATGGGATCGGACGTTGCAAAAGTCCATCGCTGAGAGGGAATGGCACACTCAAAACGAATCTCCAGGATTTCCGATGGGATCTAAAGGCTCAAGTCATAGTTCTAACAATTATAAATCAATGGTGTGGATTATTCAAGCAATCTAATCATAGGGTAGTTGTGCATTATTTTCTCTTGAACTATCATGATCGAACATGAATTAATTTATCAGTTACAGAGGTTGAAACTAAATCCTGAAGGGGATTCAAACTATTTTTTATTATATATCACTCTTGCTATGAAGAATAGGCATGAGAAGAGAGACATTGGAGCATGAGATGTAACCCTCAAATAGAAAGGAGGAAATGTATGGTATCTCTATGATTGAAAATGAATAGAACAAACGATACATAGTTACGATGAAAGCTCAGAAGATTGAGGCAGAGATGCAAAGATGACATTTGTTCAGAGTCGATTATGACATTGAAGGCAAATCAAACACAAAGGAAGTTCAGAGGTATGTAATGATTAGATAAGTTTCAAAGGTGTTGTCTCTAAAATTGTAGAGTTCATTACATATAAATATGTCAATGAGATTCATAGATTGAGTTACAAAATTTATGACAGAGTCTACAAAAGTAGAATTGAATTACAGACTAGATTTTGACAGAGATAATTTTTCAGAGATTGAGTTGTAGGCTTAAATTATTCAGAGGATAAACAAAGATCATATTAAATGTATTATGACAGTGGTTGGTTCTTATGATTACTTTGATTGATATTGTGATTTCTTAAAGTTCATAGGTTGGTGTCCTAAATTTCAAGGGTGGTAGGGAGGTGCAAGGAAGGACTTCGGTCCTTATGATTCAAGTTGGTGCTTAAACATAGCAAGTTGTGGCTTCCTTCTAGTTGTAGCTAGAGAACCAGGGAGGAAGGGAGGAGCTAGGGAGACTGAGTATCATTGCAAGTTGAAGCTTGCATTCAGAAAGTAGGAGTTGTCTTTCAGTTGGTGCCGAAAAAATGGAGGTTGCGGCCTCATCTGAGTAGTTTCTCAGATAAAATATAATGTAAAGAGAAGTTGGTGCTTGCCTTACATTTAAAAGAAGAAGAGGTTTTTCCCTTTATGGGCTTCCTCATGAAATTACCGTGTAACTGTCTATTTGATATGTCTAATTGTCTATTCTTACATACTTGTTGAGATAAGCTATTCATTAGTAAAGAAGCAGATTGTGTTAAAAGAATTAAAATCAGTAAATTTTGTGACTAATTGATTCACCCCCCCCCCTTTCCCCCCCCTCTCAGTTAGTCTGAATGCTCCAACAATTACAAGTCTAAATTGTAAATTAGATACAATTATAAGTTGTATACAAGTCTAGATTACAAATTAAATACCATCTAATTTAGCAATTTACCAATATACAATAACATTAACCATAGTAATGTAATTTGTTATAAATATGACATTATTCACAACATTAATTTCCAAACGTTGTCAGCATTACTAACCATATTAAAGTTTAACCAGTTGTCTATTACACCACTAAAACTGTTGAGTAATAACCAACTTTCTATTAAATCCAAATTTTTGACTACAATCACCCACGCGCAGCCTAATAAATACAGGGATGTTGGAGTAATGAGATAGTTGAACATTAAACGAGATAGCATTGTTAAAGGTAAGGAATCTGCTATCATTTAATGCTTGGAAAGGCTTTCAGTACTATCACAGACACGTTGTGCCTAACTTTAGTAAATCGCTGGCCCCAATCATAATCATTCTCAAAAACCATCTCTGCAGGAAACGCTGATCCCTTATATTAATCATCCATTAAAAACACCATAATAAAGTGATGGGTTTTGAACACTATTTTAATGCTAATAAATTGTTGTGTGATAACACCATCCCTGTACTTTTTCACACAAGGTGAATAATAGGATAAGGCCATCAATTGTCCATGAGATACACTGCCAGTAAAAGATTCACAAGGTTCTCACATATAAATTTGCATTACCAAGAATATCATTAAACCATAACACATATTGTGCAAAACAATGGGGGCATCAATGAAAATTCTCAGAGGTGTAACTCTACCCAATAAATTGAGAAGGATCGAATAACCAACGCACCATCACACGTGGAGATCCACTGGAATTATCAAACCCCCCAAAAAACAAAAGCATATGCGTACATAAGGAAGTTACCAGGATGGAAATTTTCAACAAAAAAAAACTCAATGCCACAATCGTTTCATCTCTGCTGGGAACATCATCTTAACCATAGACATAGGTAGCGTTATCATTCTGTGCTGGGGAATCAAATTAAAACATAAACACATCTACGTATCATTTTTCACTCTACTGGGAACACAAAACAAAAATGCAGACCGACATATTTATCTCATTATCAGACATTGAGTAGCTCATTGTCCTTCTACGAAATTCGTAGTCGAGTCTATAATTGATATCCATAGTAACCAAGTAAAAATTGTTGTTAAAAACTAAAATTAGTTTCTATCGTAAAGGAATTCGTCGTTCTTTTAACCATAATTGTCAGTTTTTAAATAAAAATCACTGTCAAGCGAAAAGCATACATGAAAATGATGGAAATGTGAGAATAAAAAGAATAAATCAGACATTTGATAACTGTCAAGTTGCAAAATTTAAAATCACTACTTGTTGGGAACAATTACACAAAACACAGAGGAAATAAAATCATGGTTGAATGCATAAAAACATAAGGTAATTTCTCCATAAGAATGATGAGTTGCAAAGGAATAATGCAAATCGGATGTATGGAAAAACAAGAGAAATTTTCCTTAAAAACATATTCAAATGCATAGGAAAATCACTAACCAGGTGGGTCAAAATGCAAGGTAAAATCGTCGATAAACACAATGAAATTTCAGAGGAAAAATTATGGTCAAGGTATTAAATTGCAAAGTGAAAATTTGCCAGTTGGTAAGGAATAAAATTTCATATTAAAAAGACAAAGTAATTCGTCCATGAAGACTAGGTAAAAAGAAGAGTTAAAAATTAGGGGATAGGAATGATAATAATGGCAGAATTACTCACCACAAGAAGGCGCAATGACCATCAATCAGCCAAGAACAATCAACATGACTAGAAGACTGGGCAAACACATCCTTCGCTCATCATCCATGCACAGAAAAGCAGGGCATTAGGATCTATAGGTCTATTAACACTGAAGTGACGACCGTCGATCCAGCTCCTGGCCGATTGCTTAGGTGTGGACTGGTGATCTAGGGATGAGGATGAAGTAAAGCACAACTCTTCACAATAAATCAATAAAACCAATAGGATAGTCATGTCATTCAAGGATCGAATGCCAAGGGAATCAAGTCAAGCAACGAGCTTAATACTATGGGGAAATTAAATTCTTGATTACATTTCTAAGTCAAACACTTTCTTACACAATTAAAAGTACATAAATGAAAGCTCCAAATCAATAGTAATCTACTATGAAAAAACAAAGATTGTGTACCGTATCCCAAGGTGACCACTCTAAGTTGATGTCCTACGCGCTCCGTGCAGCTCTCGCTTGTTGACCGCTGAGACTTCACGGGTACCTCCTAGCCAACGCTATGGGTACTCTTCTTCCCCCTTATCCTCCCGAGCTGCAAAGGGGCCATGCACACTAAACTAGAGAACATCTAGCTCCCAGCTCGCCTCGCAAGGCTGAGCTACCACTCCTCACCGAGCGGGGTATCCCAACTCACACAAGATAAGTAAGTCAAGTCTAAAATTATGCAGTGTAACGTTACGCATAACAAAAGAGATCCATTCTCCTCTTCCTCCCTCCTTTATATAGAGTTTCTAAGTCATTTTCTTTCCCAATTTCCCATTTAATTTATTGTTCAAAAATTTAATTCAGAAAAGCCCTCCCCGTACATGTGTCACCCATCTCCTTCGTTGCACCAAAAATTAATTTCATTTATTTTTTAATTAGTCCTATTTCCCTCACCCACCTAAAAGTATTCCTAGAATCGCTCCTAGGTGTCCTCATATTCCCTTACACAATTTAATGACTTACCCCCTTACTAATTTACTAGTTGAGTTCAATTTAGAAAGTTCTTAAAGGCAAGCTTCCTTGCTAAGTTGGTCCTTCTGCTTTTTCCTTATGTTTCCCTTTTTCTTTATGTTTCCCCCTTTTCCCCTTAATTAATAAACTTTAATTAGCATGTGTAACAAAACAATCATTTCCCTTTTAAAATTTTAAATCCCTCAATAATTTGATTTTAATAATTTAATCGACTTTCTTACCCCCTTTTCATCACATGTTTAATGATGATTATTATTATTTTTTATCTTTTACCACAAGTATTACTTTAGACCTAGATTTTAATTTTCGAGTCTGGGCAACATTTTATTAGGGATTTTTTTTTTTAAATCTTTCTTATCACTTTATTCGTTCTAAGAACATCTAGGTTTATTCTCTTATTAGTTAACAACACGACGTGCCTTTCAGGACACACTAGGTGGTCCAAGGGTGCCACTCGCCTCATTTTGTTTCCCTTTCACGACGTACCCTTCAGGACGCACTACGTGCTCCAAGGGTGCCACTTTCCATTTTTCTTGTGTAACGTGCCCTTCAAGATGCACTACGTGCTCCAAGGGTGCCACTCACCTCTTTTCATTTTTCTTGTGTGACGTTCCCTTCAGGATGCACTACATGCTCGAAGGGTGCTACTCGCCTCTTGACTAGCTTGGTAGACATAAAAAAACCTTGGAGTCAATACTCCATCAGGTGATCTTGTGAGAGACTAAGGGCCTCTAAGGAATAAATCCCATGCCTTATTGTGCACCCCTTAGAATCATGGTGAGAGACTTTTTCATTCTACCCTCACAACATCGTGGGTCTTCTCGAACTAGGTAATCGTTAACCTACAGTTTGAGCTACGGTGGGAGTTCTAGTAGGTTGTGGTAGGGTCATTGTCAACACATCTCCCTTAATGTCTCTGGTTATCATGCGTGACCCCTCTACTCCACATATGAGTCTGGTCGGCAAGCTATCATCAGCCTACATCATCAATGAATCATATCAGAAATAATATCCATAGTCATATCATCTAATTAGATGCACAAATGTCATATATATGACAATCAAACCTCAATATTCCACTCCCTAACTCAATCCAGATTCCAAGGGTTTCATTGATGCCTCTACATCCTCGAGGTCCAAAATATTGCACACTCAGGAAAACCGAGTCAATAGCACCTGTTTATGTCAATACAACAAAATAACATGTCATCAATCCACAACGCCTCATAATGATAATCAAATGCCCAATAGTATAATAATCTGGATCACTTGCAAGCAATTGTCCTCAAAGAATAAGTTCGCTTAGTACACGCAAGAGTGGGATGTTATAGTTAGTAATGTATATCTTTTTCACCTACATTCAATATCATTTCAGGACCGTTCATTTATTAAACAATAATTTGATTGTTGTTGAAATAAAAGTGATCAGACCAAGGTCCTTCTTAAGTTACATACAAAAGGTACTGAATTAGTTTAGAGCGTTGGCATTTTCATCTTCCTAGAATGGAATAAGTCTCACTCGAAGCACAACTGAGACATGAATGATAGGGAAGGGTAAGGAGAATACTTAGACAAACCTCTGAATTATCAAGATTCATGTTAATGTTGTGCAAGATAGATTAACCCTGTAATAGTTATGAACATATCCTAATTAAGAGTAAAGAGAAAAGAGTTGTGTCACCATTCATAAGGAACAATTGAACTATATAAGACATAAAATATAGTACAGAGCAACATTCAATACATCCAGAAGAATAAATACAAAATATATATCCAAAATTTGGGCCTCCAATTATATTACCATATGAGGTTCTTCTCACAGCTCATAGGATGTGTTAAGAACCAAATATCAATATAACATAGAAAAAACTTAGAATAAGTACTCAACGCCTTGAAAAAGAGATAAATTCAGATAACAATCCTCTTGAAGGGTGCAACCTCCTTATGCCCACATAAATGTACAATTACAAAATGATTCAAAAATGAAAATGTCTCCTTGGTATATATAGGAGACTAGGATGTATAATTACAACTAATGGACTAAAGCCGACATAAATAAAATAACATTACTAATATAATATGCCCCAATTAAGGGGTAATGAGCCACTATTTAAGGCTTAAGATGCCCCTCCCCTTGAGACAAGTGTTTTCCGCAATGCTTGAGTAACTCTGGATGCTTATGTATAAAAAATCATCTTCCCAAGTGGAATCTTCAACCGATAGTTTCCTCCATTTAATGAGATACTCTAAAATGGATCTATTCCTCAGATGACAAATTCTTGTGTCAATGATGGCTTCAGGCTCCAATATGATTTTCCCTTCCTCGTCAAGTTATGAAAATATAGTTTGAACTGGGATCTTGTCACCTATAACCTTCTTTAAGCATGAAACATGGAAAACTGGGTGTACTCGTGAAGATGCAGGCAATTCCAATTTGTATGCCATAGTACCAATATTTTGCAACACCTTATAAGGGCCATAGTACTTTGGTGATAATTTATTATCCTTCTTGGCTTGCTTTAGGGACATCTGTTTGTATGGTTGTAGTCTTAAAAACACCCAATCCCCTACTTCAAAAGTTCTTTCACTATGATGTTGATCTTCTGGTTGTTTCATATGATTTTGTGCCATGGACAAGTTGTCCTTTAATATTTTGAGAACTTGTTGTTGATGCTCGATATGATCTTCCACTGCTCGAACCTTAGATTTTTCTTTTAGAGAAGAAGTGATAGAGGGAGGGTGGTATACATAGAGTGCCATAAATGGTGTCATTTTTGTTACAGTATGCAAGGAAGTGTTATACCACCATTCTACCAAGGGTAGCCATTTGAACCATTATGTTTGTTTATCAGAGATGAAGAAACGAAGGTAGCCTTCCAAACATTTGTTCACTATCTCGGTTTGTCCATCGGATTGAGGATGATAGGATGAGCTATGAGCCAATTGAGTACCCAAACAAGAAAATAATTCTATCCAAAAATGTCCAGTGA
>JASDQU010371949.1:66902-120970 GCA_032191745.1 Picea mariana | reverse complement strand
TGCACGTGTCCACTCGAATAGACGGTCCAGATTACTTCTTATCCAACGGCTGTCATTACATCGCGAAATCGCATATCGCGATTTCGAGGTTTTTGTTGTCGAGTGAATTGGACATTTCAAAGTCCTGATCCCCGATTCTCGATTCTCCGATGGCTTATCTCTCTCGCAACTTCTACAAATCTGACGGTTGTCGGCCTTTCGGGAAATTTGAATGGGATCCAACAGTCACTAGAACGTTGTCTTCCTTCTTCTGTGCAAAACTCTTGTTGCGCGTGATTTCTTCAATGTTGGTCCTCCTGAGCTTTTACATCCGAATCCCCAAGGGGTTTTATCCTTCATACCCTGCTATCTCCGTTGTTTCCATTAATGACAACAACCATCAACACGTACTCGTTGCTTGTTCAATATTTGCCAACACTTTTTACTTTCCAAATGGGATAACTTAATCAAAACAACACATACAAAAACTACACTTGGCTAGTATTGCACATCATACAATCAATGCCTTCAATTTATCGAATACAAATCTATTATATATAAATATAGATCAAATCCCATCCAATTCTATCTTTCCTTCCTAGGCCTTAAAGACTGGATTTTTCATAAAACTGAGAATCCATGACCTAATCTCCAAGATTATATTTGTGGACAATTTTTTTAATTTTTTTTTTCCTTTGTTTTACACAATTAGAGTACTTCACATGCAAGACTAGGGAAATAAATTATACAAATGCATCATCAAAGAAACCCACTATAATATTTTCCCATATGGGAATATATGTCACTAAATAACATCAACACATACCCAATGATAACAATAGATCTATTAAGACATTTCTTCAGCCTTCCCCTAGACAACAATGGAGCTCCTCTCATAAATTACCTCTGAACCAATGCTCCATACTTGGCCAAAACAAATGTATATCTCCTTGTTCACTCCACTAAAATATCTATAGCCTTCAATGCAACTACCAATCCATTAATACTATCCTATCTCTAATAACATGTTAAGAAATAGAACACAAGAAAGACACAAGAACTTGGCTGAAAATGTTTTAATCCATTCTCATTCTCATTACCATTTCAATATTCATTCCAACGATACAAATTTATAGTACATGGATGAAACCACCTCATAAACTAGTTTTACTCTCACATAAACACCTCATCAAGAGATAAGTCTAGGAGGAGGCAGGATATAATATATTACACACTTAGGATAAAAAACTATATCCTATAATTTGAAATAGATAAATTTGGTATAGGACATCACGATTGTATAGGGAGTCACATGCTAACAAATATAAGCCTCCATAAGTAATTATACCACCATTAGCAATCATCACCTGAAAATTTTGACAAACTATGGAAAGCAATTAAGTCATGCAACTAACTTATGGTCAATGAAGTTGTGGGTGCTTCTGGAATCAATGAGAACCATCACTCTCTAGTTTTTGATGTATCCTTCCACTCTTAATTTAAGGAAAATATGGAAATGTGACTAGGAATATTGATGCCACTACCACCATTTTTGACAAGCAGTACTTCAAATACTCAGTGAAGGGGAGAGGGTTCATGAATTTGGATGAGGTTGTATTTTGCATAGATGGAGAAACCAAACAATTGGTTGAACTCTTTAGCAAATATCAGTGTGCATGGAAATATTTTGAAACTTCACTTCTTCTGTGATCAATTTTTCTAACCTTGTTTTTTTCCTCTAAACTTCAGTTGGATCATATTGTTATCGCACAATCTGTAGTTTGGGAAAATCCAAACCCAATCCATGGATGAGTGACAACTATGAGAGTACCTACTCAATGCCACCTTAGATAGACACTCCCCTCACTTTAGTGATGGTGAAATCACCACGAGGGGGGGATCATGGTGACCCTAGGTGGATTGACATGGAAAGTGAGATGATGATGAGCGGATCCCCTATAGGTAAATCTTGGAGGTGAATAAAGGCTTGAGGAAGGGTCATGTGAAAGGGTAAATGGTTTCCAAGGGTTCTATACCTACAAAAAAATGTTATCCCTTCCGCAAACAAGATAAATGATGAGAACACAAGCCTTTAGCCAATGGGGATTCAACAAGAAACCTTGTTGTCCCAAATTGGCACAATATATAGGTGTATAAATCAGCAATAAACAATTACCAATGGCTGCAAATTAAATCACCAAAATCAAGTATAAGATTATGGAAACTAAGCTAGGGATGACTAGTTAAACTTCCAATGAATAAAGCAAGATTTTGAGGGGTTTTAGGGATTTTTATTAGGTGTTCTCAGCAACTTATTGTGACAGCCAAATGGCTGTAGAAAATGATTGCTACAACAGAAAAATCTAACCACTAAAATCAGCAAATAATCCACCCAAAAGATAGCCAATGACAAGTTGATTAATTATGGCAGCTTGCAAGCAAATTTCAATGGTAGAATAGTGCGCAATGAAAGAGTTTAGATGATTTTGTTGCAACCCTAATAGATGTAGCATTAATTTGTAACAAAAAAGAGAATTACTTGGCTAAGCAAGATTCCCCTAGGGCACAATAAATCTTATAGCATGTGAAATAGATTMCAATTTGAACAAATGCAATATCTCAATTTTTCATGTATACCAATGCAATGATTTTATATCTCCAATGAAAGTAGATTAGTGCCTCAGAAATTGGGTTAATGGAGTCTCTTGTGTGAGAGATAAGGTTTTTCACTTCTCTAGGGGTGTAATCCCTTTTACTCCCTAGAGAAAACAAAACCTAGTAAGGTAAATCTAGGAGGGTTTAAGCCCTTTTACTCCTCCTAGCAACCTTTGCAAATAGATTTTTTCAATGATAAAATGATATATCTTTGTGGAGTGTGTACTCCCTTATACTCCTACAAGGGTTTATACCAAAATAACCTTGAAACAAGAAGAAACAACAACAATATTCAGAAAATTCCTTATCAATTCCAAGAGATAGCAAGTAAAACCCTCATCTACCAAGAATATTCCACCACAATAGCATTAACAAATCATCCAAGAGATAGTGCTAGCCTTCCTTTCAATAGACAAGTAATAAGCATCCACAATAGTACAAGAGAGAGAGATATCGATTTGCCCAAGTAGGGAGAAAATTTCATCCAAGAGGTATGTAATCCTCAAGTGACTTATGTCAAAATGAAATGTGAGGTGACCTATATATATATGAGGCCACCTAAAATAGTTTGTCCACATAAGTTTGTACACATTCATAATTTGAGGAGTCTGACCTCACAATTTTTCCTTCCTAATCAACACATTTTACCAAAAAGAAAGACCTAAAATGGTGATGTCACTCCTTTAGGAGGTGATGTAGGGGCATAAAGATAAAAACGTTGAGCTTGTTGAGGAAGTCGTTGGGCCTCCCAAGTAAAAATATCAATGTGCTAGGGTATTCCTTCAATAAACATGTCATATCATCATCAAACACCTTGCACAACCAAACCCTAGCCTTCCAAGTGATGTTGCCATGCCCCAAAAGTGAAGTGTATGGCCTCCAAAGGAAAACGTTGGGGCTAGGAAGACTAGTAAGTCACCTCTAATGGATAATCAAATGACTCCAAAGGAAACGTCCCTCTTCCAAGCTATCCCAATGAGTGGGGTATGGCATTCAATCCATGGGATTCATTCCCCCATGAAGGCCCAAGCAATACATGTTCCTCCACAAGTATCCACCAAGAAAGGTCCTGGAAAGACAAGTAAATTCACCCTCCAAGGGTCTCAAGTCATATGTATCATGCCAACTAAATCACATTTAATAAGAGAAACATTTAAACATGTGCATCAAATCTACCCTTTCAAATCAAACAAGTGCTTAAATACCCTACGCAATTTTTCAAATTTAGATATGGGAGGGGTGTCATAATGCACTATTGGTTGAACCAATTCCTCAAGTAGGGGATGTTCCCAAGGAGAATCCTTTCTAGGTTATTTAGTGAATGTGAGGTGGATGGGGTTAGACTTCTAGGTATGGGGTTTCATGAAACACAAGGGCTTGTATTGTCTCATTTATGGGTGCCTTTGTTAAGGGCTAGCCACATCCTTTTCCTCCTTATGTTTTTAAAGCATATTTTCCCAAGCTCTTTATTAGCCATTCATTTTGCATGTATTTCCAAGTTGAAGACAGTAGGGGGAACTAAAAGTAAATGCATATCCCACATACGCTCTACCTTGGTTTGCATGCTTTTCCAAGTTGAAGACAATAAGGGGCACTAAAAAGAAATGCACAGCCCACATACACTCTACCTTGGAAAGAATCATTGATCAATTGGTTATTTATTTTATGGGTCCCTCATTTTTTTAGAGGCATTTAATTCTCGGGATCCCAGGGTGAGCATTTATTGCATGATGTTTTTTCTAGGGCACCTCTTCCCATGAAATGAGGTACATGTCCTTCTTGGGTCAATAATCCTGAAAACCTAAAAGATGGGGCAACGAACGGGAAGAAGTAATGGAAGGTGGCAAGTATAAGCGAGAATGGTATGATGAACCTTCAAGGAGACCCCCAAGTAGCAACCCTTTCCCTGAGGGTGGCCACAAACTAGGAAACCATGACACTCACCAAGGTAAAATAGGGMAAAACACATAATTTCCAAGTAGACACTCCATAATCAAGAGAAGATTTAATGCAACATATTCAAATGCTTTAATTATTAAGGTGATRCTTGACTTCTTACCTCATCGAGAAATATACGTTGTCTTCCGGAAGCAAGTTGGTGTGGTGAATACCATCATGACGAATAGATAATTATGGTGGTGAGGTGGGGATTTGTCTRTGTGAGTGGACACTTTCAGTCAATCCATCTCTCAATACTCAATGTCTGCAACCTAAGGGCCTCGAGACATCATCTYYTTAGTTACCCCTAGAAATGTGGGGTAACACATCCTAAGAAGAAGCATGTTTTAGAAACAATAGGATTTATCTCCCCATCTCACTACCTTGAGTCTCAATACCACCAACACCTTCAAAAACAAAATCTCATGTTTTGAGAATAGTGTGATGCTAATGTCTGCCAGATAATCAAAAAAAGTTTTACTATCCTTGGACAACATAATAACATTTTACATCTACTAGCTATTCCACCTTATTCTTTACACCTTGACATTAATTTTCAAAGTGATAATTTATGGAATAGAAGGGAAATGCATTATGCCATTTCATTATGGATGGAATGCATGTTTTAAAAAAATTCCCAGCACAGTTACGAGCATTTAATGATTTCATTTATGGGAATAATATGTGAAGCACCCTTTCCATTTATATTTCCATTAGAAATTTGCATGCCAAATCCACTAATGAGGAATGCATGTCAATCTCACAACATTAATAAAATTCTTAGTTTCTTGCATTGGATTTAAAACTACACCTAATTGGGAATACAATATATTAGTTAGGATAGGGTAAGTGATAATTAGGATAGAGTTTATTTTTATAATAGCTTCTACTCCTTGTTTGATTAGGACCTTATTAAACTTCCTAGTAGGTAGCTTTAGATTTCTTTAGTTGCTACCTTGCCATAGCTATAGGTATTTGATTTCCCTATAAGTATTTTCTTTAGTTAGTTATTATTTCCAATTAAGTGTGAAGATATATTTTAGTTCCTACTCTCCATTGTTCTAAAATACTATGTTATCTATAGAAGAAGTTGACAATGCATATAGTTGTTCTTCAGTTCCTAAATTGAGAAACCGTGAAGGTTATTTCCACACACCTTGACTCCTAAATCAGAAACCTTGAAAACTACTTACACACACCCTACCTCTCAAAAACTCCTCATGATGTTGGTATACAAGGGACTTATAGTAACTCATATATAAAATGATCCTAATTCACACAAAAGCCTTGGCATGTTGTTGAGAACATAATACTACAACATTCAAATTATTCATACAACCATTCAAATGTATGCTCCGATATAATTAGAAATCAAATCAAATTTTTGACATATCGACTCTTAAAATTTATAATTCTTTAGCATCTCATCATATTTTAATAGTGATGTTTCACATAGTAAGATTTTTTTATTATGCAATATTCCAAGGATGTTATTCCTCTCTCAAACATCCATATAAATCCATCTACCTCACCATTGATGTGCTTGACAAGGTTTTCTCACATAATTTTTATCAAGATTTTTATTCTCTTAACATGGTACATATGCTATACGAAAATTAGGAATCTCAAAAAAAGCATTGTCCTATAAATTGTTTGTGTAAATGGATGGAGGAGGAACTTCATAGGAAAAATGTCGATGTCCTTGGATATTTCAAGGTGTGGACATCCTTAGAGAGCATGATTTTTGAGAAAGTTAAAGAGCACTCGATTGACATGTTGTTTGTCATACAGCACTCATTTATATCACTGGATGTGAACTTTTGTTTTGGGTATACTATTGGAGAACCATAAGAAATGTGTGGTATTTAAACCCATCTATATAATTAATGTGTAAAAGTGATGTTTGGTTCCCCCACATGAAACCATTGGGTCATATGATATCGAAAAGTGCCATTTATACTTTGCAAACCATTATTGAATAGTCTGCATGGCCAATGAATTTTATAAAATCTATAAGAAAAAGTGGGGTTATGCAATGCTCAAACCATATTAACAGAAATCTCAAATAATATAATATGTAATTAGTTTCTTGCAAATAATAGTCGATGCAAAGATTTAAGGTAACCACATTGAATCTAGGAAGGATAGGAAAATGTATTTTTCTTTCGTTTTAACTTGGAATTGGATCATCTATTTATTTTTTTTGTCCACTTATCATTGTGTGTAAGTTGAGTTGTAGGGATAAAGGTTGCTAAGGTTATGGTAGAGAATGGAGCATGAGACTTTCTCACTTTGTAGATGGAATATTGAATTAGAGGAAGACTAAGGAAGAAAAAGTTTGTTGGGATGACCATATAAGGTGGTGTAGGGTGGGTAGCGGGCATTGACAATAATAAGATGAATCTCATATAGGAACTCACCAATAAGCACAACCTTTGCACTTGCTATTATGATTATAGTAACACAACACTCAACATTTATGACCACACGTACTACTCAAACTAAAACACTATGCTTTGATAATAATTTGTGATTGACATGTTTTTCGACATTCACCATTCATCTCGATTGTTGGGTGTAAACTTTTTCTTTTGGGTATATCATTGGAAGATCTTAAATAATGTACAATCTTAAAACCCATCTTTATACATATTGCATAAAGTGTCATTGATACCTAGCATCTCACCACTGAATAGTTTGTCTGGTTGGTGGGTTTTGTATACGCTATAAAAATTTGTGGGTTAACGCAATGCTCAAACCATCTTAACAGAACTCTATAATACTCTAATATGCAACCGATTTCCTAGAAATTGTAGTCAAAGTAGGGATTTAAGGTAACAAAATTAGGATTTTAGGAAGGGAGTGAAAATGTATTTTGTTAGTTTGAGATTGGAATTGGATCTTCTATTTATTTTTTCTATCTATTTATTTTTTTGTGTAAGTTGAGTTGTAGGGAGAAAGGTTGCTAAGGTTTTGACAGATAATGGAGTGCAATAATTTCTTATTGTGTTGACAACAAATCTATTCAAGGGAAGGTCGACGAGGCATGAGTTTGTAGCATTGACAGTAGAAGTTGGTGCAGGTTAGGTAGAAGGTGTTTGTGGTAATAGGTTGAATCCCATCTAGGAAGTGGCCAACAAGCACAACCTTCACACTTCGTATTTTGATTTAATAACAACACAACATTCAACAGCTATAACCATAGGTACTACTCAAATTAAAACACTTTGCTTTAGCAATAATAACATAGAAATTAATATTTCAAACTAAAATCAACATTCACAACTCTTTTTCTTACAATATAAGATTATACAATAAAATTGAAATAAACTATATAACATTAACCATTGTTAACTCTAAGACACCTATAATTTTAATTTAATCAATTTTATTTAATATAAAACAATATTTAGAGAACATGCCTCAACCAAAATCAAAATGACATCTTCAACTAAATTGGACAATAATCCCTATATCTAAATTAAAATCTCACAATTAATTTAATCTTATTTATTAGTGCTTTGGTTAAATAAACTAAAATTAATATATTTTTACCACTTATTATATTGCAAATAAAGTGTCATTGATTGCTTTCAACATGGTTGTACTGCGTGTAATATGAATCAAAATCACATTGATACGTGTACCTATAAACCTTCCATAAAAAATATTATTTGTTCGGAACTTTGTTTTTCCTAATAAATTATTATTAATTGAAAACAATTATAGACCGTCAAAGTAAAACCATATAAAAATTTATTATTAATTGAAAATAATTATAATATGTCAAAGTAAAACTATATTAAAATTTATTATTAAATGAAAATGATTATAAACGGTCAAAATAAAACCATATAATCTAATACATAATTAGTGTCTTGCAAATAATAGTCGATGCAAGGATTTAAGGTAACGACATTGAATCTAAGAAGGAAAGAAAAATGTATTTTCTTTCATTTGAACTTGAAATTGTATCATCTATTTATTTTTTATGTCTACTTATCCTTGTGTGTAACACACAAGTTGTAGGGATAAATGTTGCTACGGTTATGGTAGAGAATGGAGCATGCAACTTTCTCACTTTGGAGATGGAATATTGAATTAGAGGAAGGCTAAGGAAGAAGTTTGTTGGGCTGACAATAGAAGGTGGTGTAGGGTGGGTAGCATGCATTGGCAACAATAAGATGAATCCCATCTAGGAATTCACTAATAAGCACAACCTTTGCAATTTCTATTATGATTATAGTAACACTACATTCAACATATATGACCACTGGTACTACTCAAACTAAAACACTATGCTTTGGCAATAATTCGTGATTGACATGTTGTTCATCATCCACCATTCATCTCCATTGTTGGGTGTAAAAAATTTTGTTTGGGTATACCATCGGAGCATCCTAAAAAATGTGCAATCTTTAAACCCGTATGTCTACATATTTCATAAAAGTGGCATTGATACCTAGCAACTCACCATTGAATAGTTTGTGTGGTCGGTGGGTTTTATAAAAGATATAAAAAATTTGTGGGTTTATTCAATGCTCAAACCATATTAACAAAACTCTGTAATACACTAATATGCATCTGGTTTTCTACAAATTGTAGTCAATGTAGGGATTTAATATAACAAAATTAGGATTTTAGGAAGGGAGTGAAATTGTATTTTGTTAGTTTCAGCTTGGAATTGGATCATCTATTTATTTTTTCTATGTATTTATCTTTTTGTGTCAGTTGATTTGTAAGGAGAAATGATGCTAAGGTTTTGATAGAGAAAGGAGTGCAAGAATTTCTAATTTTGGAGACAACAAATCTTATCAAGGGGAGGTTTATAAGGCACGAGTTTGTAGCATTGATAGTAGAAGGTGGTGTAGGTTAGGTAGCAGGTGTTGGTGGTAATATGTTGAATCCCATCTAGGAAGTGGCCAACAAGCACAACCTTCGCACTTAATATTATGATTTATTAACAACACAACATTCAACGGCTATAACCATAGATACTACTCAAATTAAAACATTGTGTTTTAGCAATAATAACATAGAAATTAACATTTCAAACTAAAATCAACATTCACAACTCTTTTTCTTACAATATAAGATTATACAATAAAATTAAAATAAACTATATAGCATTAACCATTGTTAAATCTAACACACACACACACACTTTAATCAATTTTCTTTAACAAAACACAATATTTACATGAACATGCCTCAACCAAAATCAACATGACATCTTAAGCCAAATTGGACAATAACCCCTATATCTAAATTAAAATCTCATAATTAATTTCATCTTATTTATTTGTGTTTTGGTTCAATAAACTAAAATTAATATCTTTTTACCACTTATTATATTGCAAATAAAGTATCATTGATTGCTTTCAACATGGTTGTACTATGTGTAATATGAATCAAAATCACATTGATATGTGTACCTATAAACCTTCGTTAAAAATATTATTTATTCATAACTTTATTTTTCCAAATAAATTATTAGTAATTAAAAATAATTACAAACCGTCCAAGTAAAATTATATAAAAAATTATTATTAATTGAAAATAATTATAAATCGTCAAAGTAAAACCATACAAAAATTTATTATAAACCATCAAAGCAAAACAATATAATTTAATATGTAGTTACTTTCTTGCAAATAATAATCGATGCAAAGGATTTAATGTAGCAACATTGAATCTAGGAAGGAAAGGAAAACATATTTTTCTTTCATTTGAACTTGGAATTGGATCATCTATTTATTTTTTCTATCTACTTATCCAATTGGAAAAGTTTCTAAGGTTTTGGTAGAGAATGGCGCATGAGACTTTCTCACTTTGGAGATGGCATATTGAATAAAACAAGGCTAAGGAAGAAAAAGTTTGTGCGTTGACAATAGAAGGTGGGTAGCACGCATTGGTAGCAATAAGATGAATCCCATATAGGAACTCACTAATAAGCACAACCTGTGTACTTGCTATAATGATTATAGTAGCACAACATTCAACATTTGTGACCACATGCACTACTCAAACTAAAACACTATGATTTGGAAATAATTTGTGATTGAAATGTTGTTCATCATCCACCATTCATCTCCATTGTTGGGTGTAAACTTTTTCTTTTGGGTATACCAATGGTGGATCCTAAAAAATGTGCAATCTTTAAACCCATATGTGTACATACGACATAAAAATGTCATTGATAGCTAGTAGCTCACCATTGAATAGTTTGTGTGGTTAGTGGGTTTTATAAAAGCTATAAAAAAATTGTGGGTTTATGCAATGCTCAAACCATCTTAACATAACTTTGTAATACTCTAATATGAAACAGATTTCCTACAAATTGTAGTCAATGTAGGGACTTAAGGTAACAAAATTAGGATTTTAGGAAGGGAGTGAAAATGTATTTTGTTAGTTTGAGCTTGGAATTGGATCATCTATTTATTTATTCTATATGTTTATCTTTTTGTGTAAGATGAGTTGTAGGGAGAAAGGATGCTAAGGTTTTGACAGAGAACGAAGTGCAAGAATTTCTTATTTTGGAGACAATAAATCTAATAAAGGGGAGGTTGATTAGGTATGAGTTTGTAGCATTGACAATAGAATGTGGTGCAGGTTAGGTAGCAGGTGTTGGTTGTAATAGGTTGAATCCCATCTAGGAAGTGGCCAACGAGCACAACCTTCGCACTTAGTATTCTCATTTAATAAAAACACAACATTCAACAACTATAACCATAGGTACTCAAATTAAAACACTATGTTTTAGCAATAATAACATATAAATTAACTCTCGAATGGGGTGACAGATGGCCCTCAGCAGACGACAGGTGGCAACAAGCAGCAACGGGTGATATTAACCCTAGCCACCAGCCTCCTTCCCATCCCATTTGAATGACCCGCACTCAKCCAGGAGTTATGGTAGTGCGTTGGGCAATAAARGAAKATTTAATGGCCCCTTRTGCGAACCAAGTTGGGCGTACAAAKCTAGGTACCAGGATTAGCAGAGCAGTCACCTCGGCTTTCATCGCGACCACCCTGTCAATTCACAAGGCACTATGAAGGCTTGTTCCTATGAGCGTTCTTCCACTCTATCATTTCTGGAACTTTATTTTCTCCTCGGCTCCCTCTTGCTCTTGCACCTTTGGACACCCACCACCATTCCTTCGTTGATCTTCCTGCATAGTCCCACCCAAAATTAGTACACCATGCCCAAGGAGAGGGGAAAATCTAGAAGGGGACCGTTGAATTACAACGCCCTAACCAGATGCATCAGGCTCAACCCCTCTCAGCTTGCTCTCATCACCACCAACAATCCCGACCCAAGCCACAATTGGCATGAACTGCCTCAGCAACCCTTGCCTCCCCCCTATACGCCCATATTTGACTTTGGCAGCTGCCATGTCGAAGAGGAAATTCTCCCTTCTGAGGAGCATATTCCTTTGTTGAGCCTTCATTATGAAATTTCCCCTCTCAGAGTCCATACACTGGTTCATGGTTTCGGCACTAGAGGATGCATTGTGGAGGAAGAAATTCCTCCTAGTTGGCAGATGGAAAATCAATCGACAGACATGGACTCAGACTTAGATATGGATGTTGGGTTAATGGAGTAGCCACCTCAACTCACCCTGCTTTGACCCCCGAATGAACATCTTCAACTCATTTTTGAAATGCAGCAGAAGCTTGATGACCAGGCGCACATCCAGCAAATTCTTGGACAGTGAATGGACCTTGTGTTCAACGCCATGACTGAAGCTCCAGCAAACAAGCGGTGCCCGACTTGTGGCCAAAAATTTGTCCCAGCTTACAACACTCATGGCAGCCTGAGTTCGCATATGGATTAGCTCCTCCAGGTGTATGTTCTTCTTCTAGTTTTGTTACTTATGCAAAGATTGGCAGATTCTCTGCCTCGCAATMTATGTTAGTTGGTCATGGCGACCATTTTTTACAGCTAGTAATATCTACTGTTTTGTTCAAAYAATTACAATTGCTCTTTTTTTTTAAGGCCACCTGTCCTGGTTTCCCAGATGTGGCAGGACAGATGGAAAACTATAGATATTGTAATGCCACRCACTATTGTTAATATATAGTTCCTTTTATTTACAAAAAAAAAATACAAATTAACATTTCAAATTAAAATCAACATTCACAACTTGTTTTTTTACAATATAAAATTATACAATAAAATTAAAATAAACTATATAACATTAACCATTGTTAACTCTAAAACATATATAATTTTAATTTAATCAATTTTCTTTAATAAAAAACAATATTTACATGAACATGCCTAAACCAAAATCAACGTGATATCTTCAACCAAGTTGGATAATTACCCCTATATCTAAATTAAAATCTCACAATTAATTTCATCTTATTTATTAGTACTTTGGTTAAATAAACTAAAATTAGTATATTTTTACCACTTATTTATTATATTGAAAATAAAGTGCAACGTATTTTTTGAACATTGTTGTACTACGTGTAATACGAATCAAAATCACATTGATTTGTACCTATAAACCTTTCTTAAAAAATATTATTTGTTTGGAATTTTGTTTTTCCAAATAAATTTTATTAATTGAAAATAATTATAAATCATCAAAGAAAAACCATATAAAAATTTATTATTAATTGAAAATGAGTATAAATTGTCAAAGTAAAACCATATAATATAACAGGTAAATTGTTTCTTGCAAATAAAAGTGGATGTCTGGATTTAAGGTAATGACATTGAATCTAGGAAGGAAAGGAAAATGTAATTTTCTTTCGTTTGAACTTGGAATTGGATCATCTATTTATTTTTTATTTTTACTTATCCTTGTGTGTAAGTTGAGTTGTAGTGATAAAGGTTGTTAAGGTTCTAGTAGAGAATGGAGCATGAGACTTTCTCACTTTAGACATGGCGTATTGAATTAGAGGAAGGCAAGAAAAGAATAAGGTTATTGGATTGACAATAGAAGGTGGTGTAGGGTGGGTAGCAGGCATTGACATTAATAAGATGAATCCCATTTAGGAACTCACTAAAAAGTACAAACTTTGCACTTGCTATTATAAGTATAGTAACAAAAAATTCAATGTTTATGACCATAGGTATTACTCAAACTAAAACATTATTCTTTGGCAATAATTTGTGATTGACATGTTGTTTGTCATCCATCATTCATCTCCATTTTTGGGTGTAAAATTTTTCTTTTAGGTATACCATTGGAGGATCCTAAAAATTGTGCAATATTTAAACCCGTCTATCTACATATTGCATAAAAGTGTCATTGATACCTAACATATCACCATTGAATAGTTTGTGTGGTTGGTGGGTTTTATAGAAGCAATAACAAAATTGTGGGTTTATGCAATGTTCAAACCATCTTAATAGAACTCGATAATACTCTAATATGCAACCGATTTCCTACAAATTGTAGTCAATGTAGGGATTTAAGGTAATGAATAGGATTTTAGGAAGGGGGTGAAAATGTATTTTGTTAATTTGAGCTTGGAATTGGATCATCTATTTATTTTTTCTATCTATTTATCTTTTTGTGTAAGTTGAGTTGTAGGGAGAAAGGTTGCTAAGGTTTTGGTAGAGAATGGAGTGCAGGAATTACTTATTTTGGAGACAAAAAATCTAATTAAGGGGAGGTTGATAAGGCATGATTTTGTAGCATTGATAGTATAAGGTGGTGTAGGGTAAGTACTAGGTGTTGGTGGTAATATGTTGAATCCCATATAGGAAGTGGCCAACAAGCACAACCTTCGCACTTAGTATTTTGATTTAAGAAAAACAAAACATTTAATAACTACAACCATAGGTACTACTCAAATTAAAACACTATGTTTTAGCAATAATAACATAGAAATTAACATTTCAAACTAAAATCGGCATTCAAAACTCTTTTTCTTACAATATAAGATTATACAATAAAATTAAAATAAACTAGATAACATTAACCATTGTTAACTCTAAAACATATATAATTTTAATTTAATCAATTTTATTTAATAAAATACAATATTTACATGAGCATGTCTCAACCAAAATAAACATGACATCTTCAACCAAATTGGACAATAACCCCTATATCTAAATTAAAATATCACAATTAATTTCATCTTATTTATTAGTACTTTGGTTAAGTAAACTAAAATTAATATATTCTTACCACTTATTATATTGCAACTAAAGTGCCATTGATTGCTTTCAACATACTTGTACTACGTGTAATATGAATAAAATCACATTGATGTGTGTACCTATAAACCTTCCTTAAAAATGTCATTTGTTCGGRACTTTGTTTTTCCTAATAAATTATTATTAGTTGGAAATAATTATAAACCCTGAAAGTAAAAGCATCTAAAAATTTATTATTAATTGAAAAAAATTATAAACCATCAAAGTAAAACCATATAATCTAATATGTAATTAGTTTCTTGCAAATAATGGTCAATGCAAGGATTTAAGGTAACGACATTTATTCTAGGAAGGAAAGGTAAATGTATTTTTCTTTCATTTGAACTTGGAATTTGATCATCTGTTTTTTTTTTCTACTTATCTTTGTGTTTAAGCTGAGTTGTAGGGATAAAGGTTGCTAACTTTTTGGTGTTGGCTCGCTTGCACGCATCCTTCTTAGCATTGGGGGGTTGATGACCCAATGTTCGTCGTAAGTTGACCAAGAAAAACCCCTAGGCATGGGCATATCAATCATCAACCAAAGTCTAAAAAAGGTCTCACCCTTGACACCATGAGAATCACAAAGACCATTTGGTCTTGTGTCGATGATGAATGGTTAAATTACACAGGGAATCCACTCGAGATAACATTCATACATTCCATTGCAATATACTCAATGATTAACAATATGTAACATTAACACATACATTTATTGGACAATTAATCAACACATTTCATGATAGGAATAGTTTTAGATTTTATTATATTCATTCAACCAGCCACATACATGGACCAAGAGACTCGTCATTTATCAAAAACAGTTCCCTATGCTCTCATACATTCTTAGAGTAGTTAATTACAAGGTGCCATCCGCTTTCTCTCGGACTTTGCATGTACTACAAGACAATACTCACAAAAAAAACCTTACAAAACATAGCCAAACTCATCTCTCAATCGAGAGAGCTCAGAGCGAATCCACTAAATGAACAACACAAAACCAAAACAATAATGACAACCTTATCAGCAACAACATCAACCTCCCTTCATCGTCGATGCTCTCCTTTTATTTTATTCTCTTCTTTGGCGCCATGTCACTTTCAATTCTGCTCCACTCACTATGCTAACTGTCGATCTCGCATGCTTTTGCCACTCGCATGCAGTCCATGCAGTCTCTTCAGAGTCGCATAAGTATTAACTAACTCGTCAACTCATCCCTTAATTGATCCATGATGTCTCGTTCTGTCCGAGTTAATCATTTGGGAATATTTGTCGAATATTCTCTTCTTTCTTTCGACATGCATGTGGTATCTTCTTAATTTTCGGCGTGCATAGTAGAACTCGGACTGGTGTGCATGCCTTATGTCATCCATTGCGCAACTTTTGGTGTGCGTGCAAAACTATAGTGCACACACAATTGTGTTTGTGCACGCACTCAATCTTTATCCCAAAAATTTGGGTGCCAACATGCCCCCACCTCTATTAATTGGGTCTTCCTCAAGCCAACATCCCTATGGAGTGACTGACGCAATGGAAGGAACCGTTTTTATGAGTTTCTGAAGGAACTCCGTGAACCTATGATAAGATTCATCAAGAGTGGCATGAAGTTCCTGGGTGAGCTAAACGAATTCATCTGCATCAAGCATTGTAACCTAAGGAGATTTTAGGTCCATAGTCTCCATCTTCTCAATCATAGGGGTGGCGATAAGTTGCTCGACTATCATCTGAGTATACAATATGTGGGCCTTATCAACCACGTTGTTTGCCAACTCTGATATGTTTTGCTGCTCCACCCATGTTACAATTATTTCCTTATTCTTAGTCGTGATGGTTATCATCATAGCTTGGTGCGCACCTAGGGGTAGAGAAGCCAAAATTCACTTTTGTTGAGTGACCTTTGCTTCTACCGAATGAACTCTATCATCAATAGAACTTTGTTTTGGAATATTCTACAAATGGTTCCACAAGGTGAAATTGTATTCGACCAACCCAGAAAAATCCTTTAGTATGTTATGGTTGTCATGGATGGATGCTTCAACCACTGCAATCTGCTTTTGCATCTCTAGATCCTCTAGTGCCATCTGTTGAAGCCGAGTGTGAAATGCTATATTTTGGGATTCCAATGCTTGAAGACGTTCGGTGACTGCTTTGAGATTCTATGGTGCTTGGATCTCGAGTGGTGCCTATTCGGGAGAAGGGACCTGTGAATATACTTCATCCACAATAGTGAGTAATTTGGCACGACTAGCCAAGGTAGCCTCATGTTGTGCCTTGTTTTATGTGTGCATAGTGACCTCAATAAGATGTAGTGTCTAGATATCCTGTCGGGAAGCTTTAACCTATTTTCACATACGTAGTTTTTGCTGCAATTGGGACTTGGTATCATCATGACTTGTGACCTCTTGCTAAAATTAGAGGTGTAGGTGGTCATGTGCTCGGGTGAGAGTCTAGTTCTGGTCCTCAAGCTCATGGATTATTGTAGTAAAAAAAGCTTGCAGGTCGACAGTTGATCCAGGTGGATATTGGTGGCCACCCACCTATTTCAATTGGCTCCTCTTTATAGTTTTTAGTTCAGTACATTCTTATGTACTTCTTTGATATTGTGGGTTCTACACTTCTGGGGTTATATGAAGCCCTACACAACTTCTAGGTAGCGATTGGTGGTCGCCCACCTAATCCAACTGGCTTATTTTGGAATTTTTCATGTCAATACATCTTTTTGTACTTCCAAGACCATTTTGGGGCACTAAACAATGTTTTTTTGGCTTGCCACAATCAAACTCTGAATTGAGTCAAAGTTTGTCAACATAATGTCTAGTTCTCGAAAAGACCTTTCCAATGGGCTATCACACGCCTGAAACGGAGGTCGTATGCAAAAGTTACGACCCCGGGAAGTCAAGGTACCAACTTACCCATCGGGGCCCACATAGCTTTTGACATTTCATCTCCAAGGGTTAGGTTTTTGGATGTCTAGGGTTTTGGAATTCATGAGTAATGTTAAAAAGGCCTCTAGAGCCTCATTGAAATCATTTTTCTCAGACGGATGCGCGTAGCAAGCCACATCTCTTCTCAGAGATAGTTGCCACAATTCAACCAAGTTGTTCCCAGTTCTATAGTTTTATTGTTTCAGCCTATTTTATGTATTCAATAGAAGTTATTGTTCACTGGATATTTTTTGTTGTTCTTCGTATATCTGTGTTATTGTATTCAGTCTATTATTCCTTTCATTCTGCTCATAAATTTGGATCAGTGGTATCAGAGTGGTATGCTCTTCATTTATTTTTCTTCGTGCATGTCCACGATAAGATTTGGGTACAAGAAGTTGGGACTCGAACCAGTCGAGCCTTTGTAAGATCGGCCACACCAAGCCCAAAAAAAAACCCATGGGGGACTAGAAGAAATATGACGGAGTAGGAGATCCTTTTAAAATGTTTCTCAAGGAATCCCTTGTGCGACAAAGGAATGAAATGATGGACAACTTTGCACAGATCCTTCGGCAGCTTCCTATAGGAGACGCATATTCATAAAGCGGCCATGCAACCCCCTTCAAGGTACAAGTAAATTTTGATATTCCATTATTTGAAGGACTGATAGATGTCGATTTTGTAGATAAATGGTTGAATCTGCACGAAGGGTATTTTTCAGTCCACAATTTTTTCGACAGGGAAAATATTACTTTTGCACTACTCAAGGTCATCCCCCATGTTAAGTATTGGTGGGATACTTAATCTGAGAAAAGGGCCATAGAGGAATATGTAATATTTTTGGTCGCCCCCACATGGGATTCCTTCAGGGATGCCATTAAAGAATACTACTACCCTGCTGGAAGCTACGAGGACCGATACAAAAGATGGACCACGCTACGTCAGGAAAGGGAACAGACAGTACCAAATTTCACCAATATTTTCCATGCCCTATGCACCAAATTGGGTATCAAAGACTTTGAATGACATCTGGTGTTGAAATGCCACGGTTGTCTGCATAGATAAATTCAAACAGAAATGGATTTTCTGGACATTACATCATTAGGTGCGGCTTATAGATATGTTGTCAAGATCGAGCATAAATTTAAGCGGAAGAGGCGAGAGTTTGGATCTGCAAACTCCCCACAGCGTAAGCAAGGCAAAGGCATCCCCAACCCACAAAATAAGGGACGGAGCAAAGATGGATGCTCTCAGGACAACCAGTTGAAGCTGCAACCGAAGAAGGGTAATGAGAAGTCGAAGAAGGACGTGGGAAAATGGTGTGAATACCATAAAATCCCTTGGCACAACACCGAGGAATGTTGCTCCAAGTAGTCATTGGTGGCCTAGCTGAAAGCTTCCGAGTTAGAGGCAAATTCTGACTCTAAATCAAATCCAGAAAGTCGGAAGCGGATCATTGATGTCAAACCCGGTGCCACTGTCACTACCACCAAAGTCCAACCAAGTGAACGAAAAGAACCAGAGGAAGGGGATGCCTCTTTCACTCATAGATGTGGGTAAAGGGAACTCTGCTTCATTTCATAGTCGATAGCGGCAGTCAGAATAACCTGATTTCAACATAGTTTGTCAAGCAGTTGGACCTGTCGATAACACCGCACTTGCAGCCCTACACCATTGGCTGGCTTCGCCAAGGACGAGATCTATGCGTTAGCCAACAATTTTGTCTGCCCTACAACATCAATCCCTTTAAAGACGAGGTATTGTGTGATATTTCTCCCATTGAAGTTTGTGATGTTCTTTTAGGCCAGCCATATTTATGGAATCAACATGATGTGTATGAGTCTAAACACTGCGGTGTTATTATTACTTTGGGTAGACAATTGTACAGTATACCAGAGGTAGCGCCACCTACCATTATTTCTTTAATTCCTGCTAAGCAATGCAGTAAGGTCATTTCACAGATCGGGAAGTTCATCTTCTTTGTGATATCTACTCGCAGTAAGCAGAAGGTCGTTGCCACATCCATGACCTCTACACAGAGCCTCTCTTTGCAACGGAAGCAAGTGGACAAGATCGTGGAAGAGTATAAAGACATCTTCTCCTCGCCCACCAAGCTACCGACGCACTGCCAAGTCAAGCATCCATTTGATCTAACCCTTGGTGCCCTGTTTCCTAATGGACCAGTTTATCATCACTCGATGAAAAATGATGAAATCAAGTGCCATATCCAAGATCTGCTTCAAAAGGGGCACATACAACACAACTCCTCCCCTTGCAGAAGCCTGATTGTGCTAGTGCAGAAGAAAGACGGGACCTAGTGGCTCTACATTGATTACAGAGCATTAAACAAAATCACAGTCAGGAGCTAGTACCCAACTCCTTGAATTGATGACCTTCTTGACCAACTCAAGGGGGGAAAGTTCTTCAGCAAGATTGACCTAAAGTCTGGCTACAACCAGGTTCCCATCGAACCAACTGATGTATGGAAGACAACGTTCAAATCTAAATAAGGTCTCTTTGAATAATTGGTCATGCCCTTTGGCTTAACAAATGCAGCCGCAACTTTCATGAGATTGATGGATGATGTATTGAGATCCTTCACCAACTCTTTTGTCGTGGTATATATGGATGAAATCCTCATCTTCAACAGAACTTGGGAGGAGCATATTTAGCAGGTTTTGGGCACTCTACGGTAGCACAAGATATATGACAACTTGGAAAAATGCTCCTTTGGCATGAAAAAGGTCCAATACTTGGGATACATTGTTGATGAGCATGGGGTACATGTGCATCCACCTAAGATCCAACTCATTCGTGAATGGCCAGCCCCGACCACACTAACCGAGCTTCGGTGCTTCTTGGGACTTGCCAACTTCTACTGAAGGTTCATGTTGGGATTCTCCCATATTGCATGGGCCCTCAACCAAGTAACCAAGGGTGATGGAAAGGAAAACTTCACATGGGGGCAAGCACAACAACAAGCATTTGATGATCTAAAGCATCRCTTATCCTCATCTCCAGTACTCTCCTTACCTGATCTACAACAACTGTTTGAAATTGAGACTGATGCCTCTRACTATGTTGTCGGCACAGTTATGACTMAGCATGGTCATTCAGTAGCATACCATAGTGAGACACTCTCAGATACTATCCATAAATACCCCACCTATGAGAAAGAAATGTATTCCATTGTGCAGGCTTGCCATCAATGGAAACATTACATTATGGGAAAGGAGAAAATCATCCACATTGATCACAACCCTCTGCAGTTCATACAAACACAGGGGAAGTTGCAGAGCAACCGCCATCAAAGGTGGACCACATACCTACAATAGTTCCATCTCAACATCAAGTATAAAACAGAGAGCAAAAATCGTGTCATGACTGCCTCAGTCACCCTCCCATTGTTGCACTCACAACAATGCTCCATTCCTATGGGCATGAGGCATTTTAGTGGTCCCAACTTTATCAATGTGACCCTGAATTCGCCACCACCTATCATCTCTTGGGTACAGGAGCGAATGTCACCAATTTTCACATCTATGATGGATTGTTATGCCATCTGGGCCACCTCTGTGTTCCCACAAGTGAGCGTGCAAAGCTGATTTGGGAGGCTCACTACAGTCAGATGGCAAGACATTTTGGCGTGGAGAAAACCGTTCTAAAAAACCATTTTTATTTTCCAAAACTTTTACAAGACATTAGCAAGTATATAAGATCTTGCACTGCCTGTGTCATTGCCAAGCCAACCATCAAGAAGCAAGGCTTATACACCACTCTTCCTACTCTCGAGAGGCCTTGGTAATCCATCTCGATGGATTACATGTCTAGCCTTCCATCCACCAAGCATGACAATGATTGTGTATTTTTTGTGGTTGATAGGTTTTCGAAGATGGACATTATCACAGCCTACAAGAAGAGCATCACAACGGCTCCCACCTATTCCAATTGGCTCCTCTTCACAGTTTATAGTTCAACATGTTCTTCTGTACTTCTTTGTAATTATGGGTTCTATGCTTTTGGGGTTCTCTGAATCCTTGCACAGCTTCCAGGTGGATATTGGTGGCCGCCCACCTAATCCAACTGGCTTATTTTGGAAGTTTTCATGTCAATACATCTTTATGTACTTCCATGGTCGTTTTGGGGCCCTAAACAATGTTTTTTTTGGCTTGCCACAGTCAAACTCTAGACGAAGTCAAAGTTTGACAGAATAATGTGTAGTTCTTGAAAAGACCTTTCCAATGGGCTGTCATGCGCCTAAAACGGAGATCATATGCAAAATTTACGACCACGGGAAGTTGAGGTACCAAGTTACCAATTGCGACCCACATAACTTTTGACGTTTCATCTCCTAGGGTTAGGTTTTTGGATGTCTAGGGTTTTGGAATTCATGAGTAATGCTAAAAAGGCATCTGGAGCCTAATTGTAATCATTATGCCCAGATAAATGCGTGTAGCAAGCCACATCTCTTCTCAAAGATAATTACCACCATTCGAGCAAGTTGTTTCCAGTTCTGCAGTTTTACAGTTTCAACCTATTTTATTTATTCAATAGAAGTTATTTTTCACTGGATATATGTTGTTGTTCTCTGTATCTCTATGTTATTGTATTCAGTCTCTTATTCCTTTCATTCCGCTCATAAATCTGGATCAACAGTAGGGACTTGCGAAAGATCAAGCTCAGTATTGGCTAATTCAACTGGGATCACATCCAATGAGATTACACTCAGAACCCTTTTTTGGCTCATTCCTAGAGCTTTGGTAGACTATGGGTCCTAAGGAGGAGACTCTGGTGGTGAGGGTAAATCCAATTTTTGACACAAGGAATCAAACTTCCCTGCCACATCCTTTTGGAAAATTTGTTGTCAGGATAGCTTTGCGCAAAGTTCCTTGATAATATTGGATAGGTTGGCCACCTATTTATCATTTGGAAGATCTAAAAGGCCAACACCTAAGCACTTTGTGGTATTTGTTCACTGACATTTCCCTGAACCCAGACCAGGGCAGACATTTGGCCGCACAGAAGGCTCTAGACCTCTTCTTCGATCTGAGTGGTAATCAATGATGGTGTACGTTCTTCCTTTGTACTGGGGTCCAAGTTAATAGGAGGTGGTCCTTGACCCTTGGATGATCATTTCTATTTTCGAACCCCATCTTCATCAACGTCAAACCCCTCTGCACTTTGCATTTGCTCATCTATATTTGGTGATTCTTGCTCAGTTTAATCGAGGTTTTGTGTATGGGATCCAGAAGCCCTGTCTCTATGTCGAGCCACAGTTGTAGCCCATCTCTATTCTTGTGACTTCTTTGTTTTTACCTAGAACTAGGTTTTGACTTTGGTAAATGGAGGTTTCTCTTTGATTGATCAATCTATGACACCCTCCAATATGWCCTTTTTGGTAATGCARAAGGGGGGCTTGAACTCGGCCTTGTCATTGTCTACACGGGAGTAAATAAACACATTATGGAAATCACATGCAAAATCAAGATAGTCATTATATCTTGTTAGAAGCCACTTCAGGATGTGGACCCTTGCATAAGAGTCAATGATCAACTCTGTGAACCATTTCCAGAAWTCCTTTGTGATGTTCACTTGGACCACTAGTTCCTTTGAGTATTGGAGAGTTAGAAAGCTGGGGGCARTGAGCAGTGGGGCGTCAACCATGTCCTCTTCATTCCCTAGTGGTGGATTCCATAAAATCATGCACAGTAAAAGGACTACCCAACTGTAATGAAACTCCTTACCTGAGTTTTGAGCATCCAAATAGTCGTCGACAAACTCATTCATGAAGTACTGAGCCTAGGCCATTTGAACCCCTCCAACACACCATTCAGTGATGACGATGACAGCAAGGTCACATTCATCCTTTCAACACTTCCATATAAGCTTGTAGGCTAGTAATTGTGTTGTGAATCTTACTGACGAAACATTAATATCGGGGATTACAACCCCATGCTTCCCCCTATGTATCATGAACCAGGTGTAGAATTCCCCTTCCAACACATCGTTTAGTAGTGACGATGACATGAAGGGGACATTCATCCTTTCGACACTTTTGTATGAGCTTGTAGGTTAGTAATTGTGTTGCGAATATTATTGACAAAACATTGATCTCGGGGATTACAGCCCCATGTTTCCCCCTACGTGTCCCAACCCAGGTGTAGACTTCCTCATGTGCTATGGCTTTCACCTTGATGGTAATGGCCAAATCCTCACTACAGGTGGGAAGACATGAAACTTTGTGCATAGTATCATGGTCAATGGGGTATGGCTTATCCATCCATAGATAACTGCCATGTCATTGGGTAAGGAGGAAGCGAACAGACGGTTGAACCATTGGGGCTCAATTGAAATGGGGACAATTGAACACTGTAAGCATGCTAGACTTTCATACGGGCCTCACCCACTTATGAGTAACCACCTTTTTTGTGCCATCTGATTTTTGGAAAATGCATGCATACTTGTTGAATTGGAGTTCCATGGACTAATTTGGGTCACACACATTATAATCTGCACATTTGAGCAGCAGGACTTTCCGCAACTTGGGCCCCCTAAAATCTACTACGAACAACAACACTAGTAATGGAATCGATTGTTCCTTTACCACTTTAGTATTCATTCTTGCATGGGGTTTTCTCAAGGAATCCATCCTGGTTGTTGGCTATTGGGGTTTCTTAAACTATATTCTATAAACACAAAATGACTCTGAGAATCAACAACACTAGACAACTCGCTTGGGGCAGGACCAAAGAGAGTATGTGTTTTTGTTCTCTTGCCAATGCTAGGATACAAATGAAATAACACTCTGGAAGTCGTGTAGTGGTATATAACAGGGATAATCAATTAAATGAAACACTTTGTTCACCCAAAAGTATTGTAGTAATAATGTCTCATGTCATTCAACTGGCTTCAGAGTTACTTCCCGATCCTTGTTGTCAATCAATTGGTAAGCTCTTTCATCCTCTCCGTCAAATTTGCCACATTGGAAAAATATCGGTCTCTACAACCTTAATGTCATCCTTTCCACCAGCCAACATAATTAACTCTTCATTCATTCTAAATACGAAAAATCGTCCCCCTTACAATTGCATTAATGACTCCATCTTTCTAAAATTAGAGTAAATATATGTGGTGTAACTTCCTGTCACATCCACTATTATCATAGCCCAACGATTATGTAGCCAAATGTTTCAATACGATGTTGACAACTCTACACATGTGTGAGTCTTATTCTTCGAGGGGTATAGCGCATGACTCCTACACACCCATGCATCAGTCTTCCATGTCTTAATCTACCACGGTGACCCATGACAGGTCGCAACAGTTTTTTACATGGATCTAATTTCTTGGTTTCTGCCATGGAGGATCTACACTAGTTTCAATTGGTTCTTGGGGAATCCACTAAGTTACCATTGCTTCCTTATTCCTACGTAGCTTATCTGTTTTCTCAATAGGGGTTCGAGGGACTGAGCAGGCGGAAGTGCTTTCTAACAAAGCATGCTAAGTTTTCAGACCTATCTTTCACACACCTTGTTGTTGCTTGGCCACCCAACGTATCTCGCAGGAAAACATGTATTGGCGGATGTATAACCCCATCCTAAACCTTTCCCTTATGGACTATTCCAAATCTTCCCATTCACAGAGTTTCTCCCAATGCACTACCCACCACTGCGCGGGTATATCGGTTACCACTAAATCGAGGACGTGCACCCGGTGGAGTGGAGGGATATGTTGCATCCAGATGAAAGTATCCATCAGATCCATCTCATTGAATTGATGGGGCCCATATTCATCTTCACGCATCATAGTGGTAATGTGCATGCACCGCCTAATAGAGACTTCATAGATTTTATTTTACCACCTCTCCATGGAATCCTCCGAATCAGTATCATAGGAATTCACACTTCTCCAACTCATCTCCCCATCTGTTGTGGAATTGATGTAATCTTCCCTACATCCCATGATCTGGTAGGTATTTTCAATAATATATCTCTATGCATCCTCATTCATAGGCTCATTGTATCTCTCACCTTCATTTGGATCTAATGGTGCAAACACGCATAGGGTGTATGTCTCAAATGCCATATGTCTCTTCTTCAGATTCAATACAACATTTTTTTCAAAGGCCCAATCAATGCCAAGTAGGGAAGGGTATGGATCTGATTCATCTAGGATTTAGATCACTTCAAAATATGTCTTCTTCTTCACCCCTTCTATGTTACCTTGACCTAGTCCAGTCGAACTATAGGATCAATTTTATATTAATTCACCAACCGAAGATAAATGGGATACTATACCAAGTTTGGTTTACCCATCAACTCCCATGATTTCTTAGGCAAGATGTTCAAGTCATATCCCATATCTAACATGACACCATCCATCTCATAGCTTTCGAGTTCAACCATCATCTTAAACTCTCTTCTTGTGCGCTTATGTTTACTAACCTGACACATATCCCTTTCTGGTAGGGAGGATGATATAGTTATATCTATCCCTTCTTCGCCAATGCAAGTCGCTAACATACGCATCAATTTTATTGTAGCATCATGATAATTTAACAACTTTCAACAAAAACGCAAGAAGTTACTTAATTGGTCTTCATATTTAAATTCATGACCCGTGTCACACAATGCTTCTTCTCACGCCATGTGCTTCAGCTCTTCATGCATGTGCTCCTCTATTTCCCTCTATTCAACTCATTGTAATTATTCTTATTTGTGAGATTCTTCCAACAAAATTTGCGTCATGCATTGTATCTCCTCACCCACACGAGCTTCCTCCAAAGACCTTTGTGTGGCGTGTTGCAACTCTTCACAGACTATAGCTTCCTCCAGTGACATTTGTTTCGCATGTTGTACTTTGTCATGGACTCAGGCTTCTTCTAGTGACCTTTTTGAAGCGCGATGTAGCTCTTCTCGCACTTTTTCTTCCTCTAGGGACCTCTGCACCAAACTTAGGAGGGGGATGTGTTGTCTTTCTTATCTTTCCCTCTATTATTTGACCCGAGCTTTCTCCATGCTCAAAGTCCATTGCAATATTTACTCCACCTCAGATTATCACCCACACATCAACTTCCTCATCCTTCTTTTGATTCTTGTGTAGCTATGTAGTCACCATGTTGCAGTGTGCCTTCTTCTCTTCCCACTTCTTTAGTAAATCAAGGTAATCCTTTGTGACATGCTCGGTACTATAACAATACCCTCAAAGAACATGTGGTTTAGTATAAAATATCAATACATGTCCTATCTCACCACAGTTAAAAAACGTGTGGGGTCTTCCTCCACCCCCTCCATATCCTCATGCTCGATCGTATCCATATCTATTCCTGGGACCTCCTTGATATCCACCTCTCTCGGCACCTCCATGGTAAACACCCTTCTACTCTTCCTAAACATAAAACACATCATGTGTGTGGTCCTGCATCAACTTAAGTGACCAAAAGTTGTTCGCATTGTGCCCCGTGGATTTGAAGAATTCACAGAACGGAGTATGGTGAGTCTTTCGATATTTTTCTAGTGTTGGGGAGCAAGGTAGTACATGTCCCCACTATATGCAAAGCTCACAACAATTTTGGGGGGGGCTAGTCAGAAATGGATTCGACGCACTCGTCGCAAGATAATTGGTCAATGTAGGACACTCATCCCTGCAGTGACCCTATGATCGACACGTTGTACACTATACATGCTTGTGCACCACCTTTTCCTTTGCCATATCTTGCAACTGCATCGTCAAGTTTGAAAGTTGGGATTGTACCTACACCAAACTATAGGATTAAACCACAATCCAAGACCTAATTGTGAGAAGGAAATACTACACTAGATAATTGCAAAAGAGAAAGAGGAGAGAGAAAAATAGAATCAATTTTCACACATAAGATAATAAGATAGCAACTCTAATCACAATGTATTAATCCTTGATAATGAGTACAATATATAAGACTCTCCACGTGAGGAGTAATGTCCACTAGATTTGGATTTCCATGTGCATGCTCAATTAAAAAAGTAACTTCTCACAATAGCAACAATTAACTAAAGTTAAAAGTTGCTAATAATAAGAAAAGGTCAAAAATATAGGTGTGAACTTAATGAGAACTCTGCATGAAGTCAACATGCATTCTATAATAGAAAAAATCTACTAGAATAAGATTAGAGTCCAAGAATGGAACTAAAGTCCTAACTGAGTGAGAATTTGTTAATTATGGAAAGTCACTAAATAAGTGAAGTGAGTTAACTCCAAGTATTATATGGGTAATGCGCACTTCCCTGGGAGGCCAATATTATTACTAAAGTGCGCTCTATAGCCATGAAATAAGAAATATCTCCTAAAATTAAGGAAATAGGAATTATCTCCTAAAAAGTAGGAATTTTTCTAATGGTGGCTAAAAAATAGGAATTGACCTAATGGTAGGTAAAATATAGGAATTTTCCCAATGGTGGTTTATGATCCCATGGTTTTGGAAACCCATTGTTTTTTCCCATGGTATTACATATAGGAATCCACCGGCTAAAAATAGATCTGCTATAAATAGCAGTCCTCCTAAATAGTAGAAAAAATGGAAAAAATGAGTATGTCACTAAGTATGTAGTTGAGCATGTACCCCAACACTACCGATGTTTCTCCTCCTCCTTGTGTAACCTCCAGGTGCATTACAATCTCCACCACCTATTCCCGAGTTGTCACCTTCTGTTGGGTAAGAAGGACTTAGATATGTGGAAGCAACCCCACAATGAACCATTCTTTGTGTTGCACATCCCAGATCTAGAATGTCAGCCTATCCAACAAGATCTTGAATCGTTTCTCATAATCCCACACAGTTTCTCCCAGTTGTTGCTTGATCTCCTTAACCTATGTAATACATTGAGATTCTAACTTATGTTTCTGGAACTCCTTAAGAAGATCTCTCTTGATTTCCATCAGAGACCTCATATGTCCCACTTGTGAAGTGGCCTTATACTTCATGTACCATGTTAGGTCTTTATCCCTAAAAGTGGTCTCTAGATATGCAATCTTCGATGTTTCGTCTGTGATCCTATTCACAAAACATATAGCTTCACACATAAACCAATTTTGCTTTGCATCATCCTTATCCATCCCATGGAACATGGGTATCCTAAGAGTGGTATCCTGATTCGCCATTCTCAATATCATACTATGTCCTCCTGAATGATTTCTCGGTGATGGGGATATCGGTATTGATATTCCTCCTCGCAAAGTATTGTTGACTTCGTCTCTTCTTCACTTGTTTCTTCTCCTGTTTCTTATACTACACTTTCTTCTACTCCAATCATCACATTGTTTGTTGTTCTTTCTTCTTGGTTACAAATGTGTAACAGGGTGGTTCAAGGGGGGTACCTCCATATTCTTCCATCATTTCTTGTAAGGGAAATCAGATAGTTTCCTACCCGCATCCACAAAATACCATCCACTATCGCTAACTCATCTTCTACTCCTCTTAGGGGACCTTCATCATCCTCTCCTAGCTCTGCACCTCATCTTCCTTTGAAGTTGCGGCATCTCGTAATAGCAAAGGGGGTCAGACTTTATCTGCTCAACCCCTACTACAACTACTTATGGTATCTTCACTAAATACCCTACTCTTAACGCTACTCCTCTCCGTCGGCATATCATCATCTGTGCTCCTCTCTGTAAAAGCACTCTCCCCCACACTTCCTCCTAGTGCGGTCTCTTTCCTCTTCATTCTAGGTCGGACCCCTCGTCTCATGCCCCTCTCTCTCTCTCTCTCTCTCTCTCTCTCTCTGCTCTTCTGGGTCCATTCTCTCCCTCGCCTCATCTCAACCTCTTATGGATCCTCCTCAAGAGATCCATCTCCTCTCTCTCTCTCTATATTCCCCCTTCTTTTCATCTCCCCTAGTTATAGGGGAGTCTACTCAACCATCCTATCGGGCTCCATGCACATCAACCCCTTTCTCCATGAACATCATCTTGATACAAAACAAGATTTCTTCTAGAATTCTTTTTTGAGGACCTTCAACAAACTGTTTTTCATCCTCGCTGAAAGTATCACTATAGTCTACAACAAACTCAATAATGTATCCTTCCTTCACTCGAGAAAACTAGAAATCAATTGCTCAAGCCCACTTATTGTCTAATTGCTTTAGCCTATCAACTATGATCTAATCCCAGACCAATGGTTCTTGAGGCCTTAAAGTAGTATTAGTAGTAGTCTACCTCTTCAACCATTCATACAATAAACATGGAAATTCAACAAATAAAATTTCATGCATATTGGTGTAGATATACCTATTCTTCCATTGTTCCACATTGGTGATCATACCTTGAGTCTCTCATCAAGAAAATTCACCTTCTTTCACAGTCAACCAATCTTGTATTTCCTCCCGATATGGATACCACCTAATACTCTGCCTTCACCATTCAATACAAAACCATTAGGTCCCAGAAATGGAACTATTTGTTGGCTCACTTGCACACATCCTTCTTAACGTTGGGGGGTTGATGACCCAGGGTTCATCTAGAGTTGACCAACAAAAACCCCAAGGCATCGGCATATCAATCATCAGCCAAATACTGAAGAAGATCTCACCCGGGACACCATGAGAATCACAAAGATTATATGGTCTTGTGTGAGTGATTAAGGGTTAAATTACATAGGGAATCCACTCGGGTTGACATTCATACATTTCGTTGAAATATACTCAAAGATAAACGATATGTAACATTAACACATAATTCATTGGACACATAATCAACACATTACATTATAGGAATAGTTGGAGCTTTTATTATATTCATTCAACCAACCACATACATGGACCAAGAGACCCATCAATTATCATAAACAACACCCTATGCTCACATACATTCTCACAATAGTTCATTACAAGGCACCATGTGATTTCTCTCAGACTCTACATGTACTTCAAGACCAAACTCACAAATAGATCCCTACAAAACATAGTCAGATTCATCTCTCGATCGAGAGAGCTCAAAGCGAACCCACTGAATGAACAACACTAACCACAACAATAGCGGCAACCTTCGCAACAACAACAACAACCTCCCTCCATCGTTGTTTGTCTCCTTCAGTTTTCTTCTCTGCTCTGGCACTCTGTCTCTTTCAGTTCTGCTCCACTCGCTCTATTGACTGCCAGTCCCTCATGCTTTTGCCACCCGCATGTAGTCCACATAAACTATTTGAAGTCATRGAAGTCTTAACTAACTTGTCAGCTCATCTCTTAACAACTCCATGATCTCTCATGTTGCCTAACTTAATAATTTAGAAAGATTTCCTGAAGATTTTCTGCTTGATTCTGGCATGCATGCAGTATCTTCTTGATTTATGGCGTGCATAGTAGAACTCAAACTAACCTACGTGCCTTATTTCATCCATTGTGCAATTGCCAGTGTGCGTAGACAACTATTTTTGTGCCCAATATTTTTCCCAAAACTTTGTGTGCCAACATCTGGTAGAGAATGGAGCATGGGACTTTCTCACTGTGGAGATGGCATATTGAATTAGAGGAAGGCTAATGAAGAAAAAGTTTGTTGGGCTGACAATAGAAGGTGGTGTAGGGTGGGTGGCAGGCATTGGTAGTAATAAGATGAATCCCATCTAGGAAATTATTAATAATCACAACCTTTTGTGATCTAAAAGAATGTATTATGGTATTTATATGAACCTCATGAGTATAAATCCCTCTGCGTTTTTAAAGAGGCAGTGCTCCTCTATTTCAAATAACATGCAAGAAAATAAAAATGCCTGAGAAAGGACCAAGCTTTATTCTTGAAGTAAATATTCACTTGAAAAGAATACTTGAGAAAGGACCAAGTATCTTGTAGAAAGCAAATATTTACACTATGTTACAATATTTGTAAACCAAAGAGTATGCATTAAAATTGAATCACATTTCCATCACAACATTCATCAAAGTAGAAAACAATATCTAGCAAAATGGAAAGGAAAGTATGGACCACATATAACAAAGAACTCTAAATGATAATTTCCTTAAACTCAATAAAGATTTTGATAGACATACATCTGAAATCTCATGCTTAAAATAAAAGTATTGAGAAATCAATAATGTTATGTCCCAAACTAGTTCTCTTGGAACCTCAAAAAATAATAGATGTCTTTAAATAAATAAGCTGTAATGTATGGGGTTACAAATAAAATAAACTACTTTTTTCCTTCAAATAGGATTGGGATGGGGCTCCCATAGACAATAAAATTAAAGAGATACATGGAAGACAAAGAAAACAATGAAGGGTCAGCCTTAGGTTTCACAGGTTGTTGGGAAAAGAAAAGGAAAAATGACAATTGAATGAAGAAGAAAAGATGGTGAGGGCCAGAATAAGGTTACTAGTTGACTTGTTGCGATGTAAATCTTTGAACCCTTCATTTTCTTACTAAGGCGTCCTATGTAAATGGCTGCTACTATGTTATGTCCCAAACTAGTTCTCTTGTAACCTCAAAAAATAATAGATGTATTTAAATAAATAAGCAGTAATGTTTGGGGTTACAAAAAAAATAAACTACATTTTTCCTTCAAAGAGGACCGGGATGGAGCTCCTACAGACATAACATTAAAGAGAGACCTAGAAGACAAAGAAAACAGTCAAGGGTCAGCCTTAGGTTTCATAGGTTGTTGGGAAAAGAAAAGGTAAAATGACAATTGATTGAAGAAGAAAAGATGGTGAGGGTTAGAATAAGGCTACTACTTGACTTACTATGATGGAAATATTTGAACCCTTCATTTTCTTGTTGAGGCATCCTATGTAGATGGTTTCTACTGTGTTGGAGGTGTCATAATTGTTGTAACTGTTTCATGTTGATTTATCTTGGTGATCTTAACCAATGCTTTTGCTAACCATTCTTCTATTATATACTCCCTCATCGGAGAAACCGTTATTTCATGTTTGGTTTTTATTTCAAATAAGTCATTCTCCAATTCTGTTAAATCAATACTTAATTGGTGCAATGTGTCCTCAATATCATCATTTTTATTTATGTATCGGACAAGCCACCTCTCTACTTCTTCTCTGGAGAATTCAATTGAGTCACTAAATTCACTCGCCCATGCAACTTTCAATGCTTCTAGTTGCTCTAATAGTTGCTCCTTAGACATAAGTATGATATGCATTAATAAATTGGGGTCATCTAGTTATTTTGTAAGATCAACAAGTTTTAGAAATATGTCACCCCTCTTAACTTTAACAACATCCAACTCATACAACAATTCTCTTAAACACTTAATCCTTTTCAGCCAACAAACGTTAATCTACTTAATCCTAATATTGGAGGGAAGGTTTTGTTCTCTTCTATGGGTGTCTCTCAGGCTTGAAGATTTTGTTACAAACATACCCATAGCTTCCTTGTAAAAACCTTCATCATTCTCTAAGTCTTTTTGGAGATATTCTCTAAAATGCATAATCCTTGTTGAAAAACTGGTTGAAATATGTGTCGGCTCCCAAATTTCAAGGATTAGGTCTAATATCTTCTCAATACCATCTCCAACGTGTTTTCTTACAACAAAGAAAAAAATAGATGAACCTCTCAATTTAGAACTTCTTTCAAGGACGTCTTTGAGGGTAAGTGTTGGTTGAATTGCAGTTAAAGGTTTAGCAAATAATGGTTTTGGAATTAGACTGTTCTCCAATTTCTTTATTATTTATTTTAAAATTAATTTCTTTTCTCAATATCAAAAATATATTCTTTTAGTGCTTCCCCAGTTGCCTTGTGAAATTGCATGATTTTCGAGGGTGCAACCCCTTGAAAATCAATTTTTGATTTCCATATTTTAGAAACTTTCTTATTTTTCATATTAAATTTTTCTATCAATAATTTCTTAGAATTTTTATGGTAGGCCACATGGTGAAGTGTGATGGATTCTTCTTCAAATATCTGTGGTTCTTGGGAAACTAGAGCCTGAGAAATTTCCCTAGTTTACATCAATATTTTCTCTGACCAACTAGGTTCTTCTATCACTTCGTCTACATCCATAGCTCGAGGAATTTCCTCAATTTCAGGTACATCCAGTCCCATTTTTTGAGTTTCTCTCTTTCTTTTAATGGATGTGTGTACAACAAGATATTTTTCCAATTTTTTCTTTGTAGGGTCTTTATCACCGCTATCATCTGAATTTCCAGCAGGTGTTTTTCTTGGTTCTAGACCACTACTTATGGGTTTTTGTTTTTGCATAAGTACCTCTCTATGAAATACTGGGTGAATTTGGGTTCTTGCTTGTTTCCTCTCTATTATTTTGTCTATAACACTCATTAGTGCTTTCTATTTCTTTATAATCATCCAAGGCTTCTTCAATTGAGGACTCAAGGAGATTTTGGTTGTCTCCTCCTCCTTCCTTGAACTGTTCAGATTTACAAAAATAAGAAGAGTATCCCACCAAGGACATGTGTGCAAAAAATAGGTCCTTAGGTTCAAAACCCTCGATGCATTGAGCTTACTTTAAATTAAGTTGATCCAATTGACCTGCAAATTCATCCAAGCGGGAAACATGCTTGATAGCCACTTCCCCAACCTCCATGGCAATGGAATGAATCATTTCTTTATTTTTTCATTGAATAAGTGTGCCCAATATTTATATTGTCTTCACACCTCGATGACAAAGAGTTTATCAAATACATAAAAGGGGAGCAAGAAGAGATTCCCCTAGAAACCGAACAGTCTCAAAAAAATGAAATCCTCTAAAGTCTCAAAAATTCCTTTCTCGGTGAGAAAGGAGGCAACCTCTAGTGATAGTCTCGATGTAGCAGCAACAAAAATTATTTTTTTGGAGGAAGAAATAAAACCATTGTGGACTGCATAGAAATTGTATTGGGTTTTATGTCTCCATAAAGCCGAGTACCAGACATAAACTAGTTCTACCTTGAAATAAACACTCCTTGCCCTAGGCAAGTCTTCAAAGATGTGGCGTTAGGCTATAACATAGACCAAATAAGATGTCATATAGAATTTTATGGTTTTTCTTAAAAACCATCCAATTGGAACGATATCTCATTTGAAATAATTCGACCCCAGTCAATCAAGGAATCTTCATGAATAGAAAAGTGAAGAATATAAACAATGTGTTTTAGCACAAAGGCCATGGACTGTAGTCCAATTATATAGGAAAAAATCCAAGAAACTTCTTTGTAGGTGTATTTCAAAGAACTTACCTCAACCTAAGTGAAATTACTATAAACTCTCAAGCTGGTGAGATAGTTCTTGAGGAGCTTTGCTCCTCCTTGGTGTTATTTAGGAAATTCATCTTCTTCCTCATTATTGAACTACATGGTGGGGTTTGGGAGTCATAACATTCTTCTGAAAACTGATGGATTCTAGGACATGGGCAACTTCCACTAGACTTTGATAATTCCTCTTTTTGTGTTGAACTTATCTGTGCACCAGAGAACTAGTTATTTGAAGTCTATCACCTTAGGTACATAGTTGGCCAATGCTATGCCTGAACTTTAAACTTGGTTTGTTTCCTTCTCTGTGGGGGAAAAATACAAATACCACTTTTAATCTTGTCGCCACTAGAACTGATGATCTTCTCGTCCAAGAGTGTTAAGTGTGTCTCCATAATACAAGTCCTTTCTTATACTTGACATGTCTTTAAACTGATTTCTCTATATGAATAGTTGGTGCTATTGTCGATATAAAAAATTTACAACATGATGATTTAACGCTTTATTAAATTTACCACATATTGCCTCGATTATTAACCACCATAACTCTTACTTCAAAGTTGTTGGCTTGCACAATAAGATATATAATTTAATATAAATCTTTACGAATCTTCGCCCCTTTAATAACAGTATTAGGTTCACACAAGTGGCAGCTGATGTGGTGGAGGGGAAGTAAATGTTATCGGGAATGGTGATGTGATGTTGGAAAACAAAAAAATGATTAAGTATAGAGGTGCAAAGTGGGAAATTGAAAGTGCAATATGATGAATGCGGAATTGCAGGATGCAGGACTGAGGACATGGACAATCGAAAAGGTAATAAGGGACCACTCCCGCAATCCGCAATGGTAAAATAGACTAAGTATAAGAAAAAGGCGATTTTCTGGGTCCCGAAACTGGACAAGTCATTTTGGATAATGCGAGATCGCAAGTTGTGGGACACAAGAATGTGGGAAAAAGGGTAATAAAGAGGAAGGTTGCCCAACATCCACATTCAAGAAAATTGGCTAAGTATAAAAAGGTAGGTGGTGAAATTTGGAGGACACAAAAGTAGAAAAGGTCATTCTGAGTGTTGTGCATTTGCGGGTTGTGGGAAACGAGCATTTGTGGGATAGGGATGGATTGGTCTCCCACAATAGGACTCCCACAACACATAAAAACGACTAAGTATTGTATTTGTGAAAAAGTGACTAAGTATAGACTTCCAGGTTTGTGGGTTTGTAGATCTATGGACTTGATGGTAATCTAATCCGCAACCGCAATTCAAAGAGAAAAATGACTAAGTAAAGAATATACAAGGAACATAGGAAGAAAAAGACTAAGAGTGGATATGTATGTACCAACATCGATCAATGAATGTAGATCAACACCTTTGCACTTGCTATTATAATTATAGTAACACAACATTCAATATTTATGACCATAGGTACTACTAAAACTAAAACATGCTTTGGAAATAATTTATGATTGACATGTTGATCGTCATCCACCATTCATCTCCATTGTTGGGTGTAAACATTTTCTTTTAGGTATACCATTGGAGGATCCTAAAACATGTGCAATCTTTAAACTCATCTATCTACGTATTACATAAAAGTGTCATTGATACCTACAAGCTCACCATTGAATAATTTGTGTGGTTTATGCAATGCTCAAACCATCTTAACTGAACTCTATAATACTCTAATATGCAACCGGTTTCCTACAAAGTGTATGTGTGTTAATATAACCATCATGGGTGTGTTGTAAATAATTTTCTCTACATAACCATTACGAGACAAATATGGTGTTGATAAATATAGCTCAGATAGGAACTTCCGCACAAGTTCAATATGAGCGTGCGAGAAGTAGTTCGAGATATTTTCTATTTTCTAAAAGTAATTATATTTTGTAATTCACTTTAATAAAATAGTGAAAAGTCTTATACTTAGATGTTAAGTCTAAAAAGAGAATTTCATGCATGCATGACTTACGCTATACATAATATCAAAAAGAGGTTTAAAAGTATAAAGATAAGTCAAGATAGAGGGTTTAAAAACAATTGAACAGACGAACAATTAAGCATGTTGAACGACCGAGAGAGGGAGAGAGAGCAGGGATTCAGGTAGAGGCAAATTTGCACTACATCACAGGGTTGTACAATATAACAATATATATATATATATATATATATATATATATATATATATATATATCTTGGAGAAAACACCTAGGCACTTCCCCTCATTCCAAGGATGGTACCCAAGGTAAACCTAAATTGATTTGCCAATGTTGTTGGGTGTTTGGCTAGTTATGAGCCATCATGTGCTTGCCTTGAATCCTCTTGGGTTAGGCGCACTAGTCTATGCCTACAAGTTTACCAGGGATGTCATTCATGAATGTGGGGAAACATCCCTTACGTTTCCCCACGAGGTTTTCCCTGGAAAATAATTATTTGGAACAAATCTTTGGATTATTGACCATCAATAATTTTTAAATGACCATCAACAATTATTTAAATTATAAAAAATGTTAATACATTATCATAATTATTGTTTCATCCTTTCTTGCTCTAATATTTATAATGTATGTGATTTGGATGTCATGTTTTGTGCATTGCCTATGGTTTGTGGTTGTTATCTATTTTACATTACAAACTATCTTCTTGCAATAACATATATCCCTAAGTTGAGATTTTCTTTCACATTAATTCTTATTTTCTAAATAGTGTATGTGTGTTAATATCACCATCAAGGGTGTGTTGTAAATAATCTTCTCTACATAACCATTATGAGACAAATAAGGTGTTGAGAAATATAGCTCGGATAGGAACTTCCGCACAAGTTCAATATGAACATGCGAGGAGTAGTTCGAGATATTTTCTATTTTCGATTATTAATTCTATTTTGTAATTAACTTTAGTAAAATAGTGAAAAGTCTTATATTTAGATGTTAAGTCTAAAAAGAGTATTTCATGCATGAATGACTTAGGCTATAAGTAATCTCAAAAATAGATTAGTGCTTTGGCCTCAGCTAAAAGTATAAAGATAAGTCAAGATAGAGGGTTTAAAAACAATTGAACATATGAACAATTGAGCATATTGAACGACCGAGAGAGAGAGAGAGAGAGAGAGCATGGATTCAGGTAGAGGCAAATCTGGATTACATCACAGGGTCGTACAATATAGATTTGTATGGTTGTATTGATCTATACACTTGTACGAAACATGTCGATATAGTCGTATGACCATGGCGTACAACCCATACACCTCGTACATTTAGTCCATATAGTTTGTATGGTCAGTCTGTGCTTGTACAACCAATTTGTATAGAAATATGTACTCTCAGTAGGTCCGTACAACCCAGTTTTGAGGTGATTTTGCGACCGTGCAACTGCTATTTTTTTGGTACCTTGTGGAGGTTTCCTTGTAAGTTTTTTGAAGGAATGAAAAAATGATTTTGAAGGAGTAATTACTTTTATATGTGTGAAACCATTTTTATGCTTCTGCAATTTGATTTTCAGCTATTGTGTGATTGATGATATGGTCTGAATTTAATTTATGCAGTAATTAAATTCAACAATTTACTTGTTTAATTGACATCAGAGGGACTTTAGTCACCTAGGCTTGGAATTATTACATAGTATCATAGTCATTTATGTGATTGAGATTCTCAAGCATTTGCAGTGGTAAATCAATTGCAAGGAAGAAGGACCAACAATTCGAGGGTTTCAAAACTAATTTTTTAGACTTGGAAATTTGTGCAGTAGATCTTAGAGATGGCATAAACTAGCCTCATATTTGAGGATAGATTGGATGGTGCCTCGAATTTATTATCATGGGAGGTGAGGGTTACCCTCTTACTAGAAGACAATTATCTCTAGGATATTGTCGAGGATGTTATATCTTCGCTTATAGATTTGTAGTAGTTGGCAACTCACGAGAAGAAGGAAGTAAAGGCCAAGGGAATGATCTTGGATGCCATGAAGGATCATTTGATCCCTCATATATCCCAAAAGAATACGGTGAAGGAGATGTTAAGTGCCCTAGAAAGTCTCTACCAAAGTGAGAACATAAACAATGAGATGATATTGCAAAAAAACTCAGATCCATAAAGATGACTAGATCAAACTCACTCACCGGTTACCCAATTATTATAGCACAAATTGCCACATCTATGGAWTTGTGACATGGCCCAACAATTTTCCCTATCTTGCTCATCAAAATCCCARCTTCCCTCATTGGAGTCACTTAAAAAACATAACTTTTTCTTATATCAGTGGGTTTCCTTTGTGCAACATACGAACAYCCGCACCTTGCTAGCTTATAGCCCATTGATGCCCTMAAAAAATGTGAAAAATAAAATAATTCCAGATTTTTGGGTGGGGTTTTTGGTTGGGTTTGTTTCCCAACCTCCCTAAGCCCGTACCAAACAAAATTCAACCTCCTTAACCTCTCAAGGATGGTATAAATGCACCATTGAGGGCATAGATGAGRAAKAAGAACTGAGGTGCAAGATCATGCTGGCAAAAATTTAGCAAGCCTCCCTAAACCCCTTCATTCTTTGAGTAGCATCCCATACCTAGAAACTCCTTTTCCAGTGTTCCTTCCTTCTCTTTMAAACTATAGGGTGTGTTCCTTCCTTCTCTTTATAACTATAGGGTGTGTTCCTATCCMTGTTGAGTTATCCAAGGAAGAGCCTCACCGCTTGAGTTGATGCTTGAAGGTCTTTAGAGGAACCCAGGGTCGTTGGCTCTGAACTAGTACCAAAGGTTGAATCAGGTTGTAACTACCTTTATCACATTGTTGGTAAGGGAATAGTTCTATTTCCCTCCTATTGTGTGTTTTTGGTCTTATATACAAGACTTTGGAGACATTTTCTTTGGTTCCATTTTCCATGTCGATCTGTTCTGACAGGTAATGATCTCGAAATTGACATATAGGTTAGATTTTCCCCTCCATCCATTTTTTGCATTATTTGTTTCCTATTTCATTTTGCCTTAGGATAGACCCCACTAATTTGCGACACAGAACCTTCTCTGTTGTTTAGAAGTGTCCTAATTCATGTGTTAGAGCCTACCTTCCATGGTCGTCCTAGCTTAGACCTCATTTGCATTTTGGCGTCCATGCTGCAAGTTTTCTATTAGGCTTGGGAGTCGTCTATAGTCCCACCATGACTTTGCGTTGAAGCTACATATCTTCTTCCCAATCTTTCTCTGGCCATTACCTACGGGACTCCCCAGATTATATGTTGCTTACTACAACATTTTTTCTAACTCTTCAACATGTATTATATTCCTTACTAACATATAGTGTAGGCCCCATCTCGCTTGCATTATGCATTTCTCTGCACCAAACACATATTTTCCATAGGGTCAACCCCCTTTGTTTGTGACATCATACCTTTCAACTGCTTAAAGGTGTCGCTTATGGATGGTATACCTTACCTCTCCATGGGTGTCCTAATTAGTACCTCACTGACATTTTTGACAACTATGTTGCAGTTTCTCTATAGGCTTGGAAGCCCTCTTTAGTCCCGCCATGTCTTGTGTTGAAGCCTCGTGACTTCCTCTCAATATATTTATGGCTAACTCACTTTCGAGTGCTTCTAAATTGTGTTGAGTTGTAATTCCAATGCATGTTAATCGCTCATGCTTTTAGGCCTAATGTCGGATTCATCTTTCTCTCGATGAACTAATTGCTTATGCATTCCTATTAGTTGTCAGCCTTGCAATTTATGCCTTTGCGACTCGACACCTTAACCTTGGAGGAAACATTCCCCAAGTGTACTTATCCTACACATGCTTCCTTGCATTGAACATAGGTATGTTCCTGACACTTTGGAACTAGTTTGCTTGCCCACGACACTCGTTTCTTCCATTGTTCTATATCATTTGTTGATGTCTCTTGCATCACAAATGTATCCCAGTTTATAGTCATGATGCCTAAAGTCACATAATGTGTTGTGATTTTGTTCAAGGGAAGTTTCAACCTGAGTCGACCATTCTGCAGTAACTCTTTGTCCTTTCAAGTTGGCCTTCCAGAGTCCATCAAGTCCATCTCATTATCACACGTATCTATGTCTCTCACTCATGCTAGTATAGAAGTTCATCATTGACTTCTTGCTAGCAGGTCTACTCTTATCGACTCCGACACATTGCTCTGAGAGTATGACCTAGAGTAGTGCCTTGAGCCTATTTTAATTATTGATAAGTGACCTTGTGCTCAAAAGATGACAAACCATCATTGGTCCACGATTGAGTGGTTTCCCTTGTGTTCTACGTCAACAACCATCATTTCACACAGGGATTCGTGCGGTACCTTGGTTTCCATTTGATCCCATTGGTGGAATCCTCGTCTTTGTCAGTAGTCTTCATCAGTGACTACTATTTAGAGAGTCCCTGTCGTGCACTATTTCCATTTGGTGCATGCCGAAGTTGTACCTCAGTGTGGTTCTTACAATCTGTTCATCTGAGTGCTTCCAAATCTTTGGCCTTATGCTACCCCTCGTGCTAGATGATGGAGGATACCTTAATGCCTTCTTTCCAACGGATCTCTTCCTATCGACTTCAACACATCTTGCTCTAAGACAAGGATATAGAGTCATATTTGGTACCTTGGGGCTTGCAGTAATCAGTGGTAGGTTCCCTCGCTATCGACAGTGGGAATACATCAATGTCCCTTGCTCGATAGATTCTACCAGGTGTTCGACATCATCTCATTTATTCACACTTGTTAGGTTGTACCATGGTACCTTAACACCCATTATCGTCATCGGTGGGTTGTCTTGTGTTTGTTAACGATATATATCAATGAACAGTAATCAAACAGTGTCTCATTATGTTCAACCCCAACACATATATGCACACAGTGTAGACTCGTACCACGACGAATCGTTTTGAATACTTCGGGTGAAGTATGAGCATCACATCTTTTGTGCTCCTACCCGACATATATTTTACCACCCCACAAACATTGGTACTTGCAGAGGATTAGTTTGTTCACTTCATTGGTCCCAAATATCCTCTGTTTTTTTAATTTGAGACATAGCTCCATTGTGTATCTATTTGTGGCTATGATCTACTTGCACATGGATCCATTGTGTATTCCTCGTGGTCATGTTTTCTACTTCATATATATCACATGGATGCACTGTGTATTGCTCGTGGCCATGGACATTAGTCATACTTTCATATATTCCATGGATCCGCAGTGTATTTTCTTTGGCAGCCATGCTTACATTACTCCTGAGCATGGGTATGCCCAACTTGGGATAGAGAATACTCTTACTTGATTTTGGTTGACAGTTTCTATTTTTGGATCAATTGTCTTGGAAATATTCATGGATTCTTTCATTGCATCCTTGCCTCTCAGAGTTATAATGTATTTCAGCCATCACTTGCCCTTCTGAAMTCACACAATAGGGGGCATCTGTTATAGCAMAAATTGCCACATCTATGCATTTGTGACATGGCCCAACCCTTTTCCCTGGYTTGMTAATCAAAATCCCAACTTCCCTCATCAGATTTGCTTAAAAAACATGATTTTTGCTTATATATGTGGGTTTCCTTTGTGAAACACGCAGGCATCTATGCCTTGCTAGCTTACAGTGTGCGGATGCCCTAAAAAATGTGAAAAATAAAATAATTCTACATTTTCGGGCRGGGTTTTCAATTGGGCTCGTTTCCCAACCTCCCTGAGCCCATACCGAACAAAATTCAACCTCCTTAACCTCTCAAGGATGGTATAAATGCACCATTGAGGGAATATATGAGGAAGAAGAAATGAGGTGCAAGAACATTTTGGCAAAATTTTAGCAAGCTTCCYTAAACCCCTTCATTCTATRAGTAGCATCCCATACCTRGAAACTCCTTTTCCAGTGTTCCTTCCTTCTCTTTATAACTACAGGGTGTGTTTCTATCCCTATTGAGTTATCCAAAGAAGAGTCTGACCGCTTGAGTTGATGCTTGAAGATCTTTGGAGGAACTCAGGGCAGTTGGCTCTGAACCAATATTGAAGGTCGAATAAGGTTGTAACTACCTTTTTCACATTGTTGGTAGTAGAAGAGTTCTCTTTCCCTCCTATTGTGTGTTTATTGGTTCATTGTGATGTCATATGCTAATGCCTTTCCTATATATTTGAATTCATGCACATGATATGTGATATTTGAATGTATAACTACCTTGTAGCAACCTATTCTTGGTTTCCTATTGTAGGCTAGTTCTGAAAGAGATCAGGAATGCTTCAAGAATTGAGAGTGGGGATCGACATCAAATGAAGGATTTAAGGCTTGACGCCTTCCCCTCTCTCTCTCTCTCTCTCTCTCTCTCTCTCCCCTTATAAAACTAGTTATTTCTTGTATGCATTGATATAGATAGGGTTTGGTTATGTATTCTGAATTTGGTCTTGGTTTGCTCTAACTTGACCCATGGTCACGGCTGAAAATTCCCTTAAACACCAATGAAGGTCACACAATTTGTAATCAGCTTGCAACACTTCGGGAGAAGGTTGTAGATAAAGAACCAATGAACATGGCACTGAATGGATTCCCAACTTCATGGGAACCATTTGTCGAAGGTATTTGTGCTCCAGAGCACCTTCCTAACTTTGAGAGGCTATGGGATGACTGTATCTAGAAGGAGACTTAGATGGAGTCCAAGGCCAACAAGAAGGGTGGTGATGAGAACCTAACTCTATTTGGTCAGTCAAATAAGGGCAAAGGTAAAGGACCCAACAAGGGTAAGGGGAAGAGTGAGGAGTCAACCTCACGACCATCAAAGAAGGACTTGAGTAAAATCAAGTGCTTAATTTTTCATGAGCATAGTCATTATACATCATAGTGTCCAGAGAAGAAGAAAGGTAAAGGGAAGCAACAACAAAAACATGTAGGAACCTCTGCAGAAACTCAAATGAATGAGTTTGCTGCGAAATTTGATGAGGATTTCTTGTTTGTGTTTTGCCTTTCTACCAGCACGATTATGAGGAATGCATGGTATGTAGACAGTGGGGCATCTGTCGACACATGCCATGAGCCCGACAATTATTTTATAGTCTAAAAAAGCTAGACTAAAGGGTATAGGTTGAGCTTGGTGATTATGCCAAGTACCGAGTAATAGGAGTTGGTACTATTCATTTCCATGTTGAGTAAGCTAATTCTTTATATTTTGATCATGTCTTGTTTGTACCAGGTCTGAGGAAGAACTTGCTTTCAATTTTGGTTATGGAGGACAAGGGATTTGCAATGGAGTTCAAGAACCAATAAGTCCTCATCAAATTGAACGAATCTATCCCAGATACAACTCATGTAATAAGGGTTAGAGGAGGTAATTTGTACAAGTTGCAGGGTGAACCTGTTCGAGCCCTGATGCATAATAGTGATAACTTGTGCGAGTTATGGCACAAGAGGATGGGGCACCTGCATCATAGGGAAATTCCTATTTCGAGGGAGATAACCACAGGTCTTCCAGAGTTCAATATTGAGCAAAATGGTCTATGCAAACGGTGCATGCTTGGTAAGCATGCCAAGGTTGCTTTACCAAGCAACGAGCGTTGGTCCAAGGGGATTCTAGACCTAATACATTCAGATGTTTGTGGACTAATGTTAGTAGCGTCAATTACAAGAAACATGTATTATGTTTCCTTTATTGATTATTTCTCTTGCAAGACTTGGATCTACTTCTTAAAGACCAAGGATGAGGTCTTTAGCGAGTTTCAAGAGTTCAAAGCTCTAGTTGAAAATCAGACAAGGAAGAAGATCAAAGTCTTGAGATTGGACAATGGGGGAGAGTATACCTCCAAGAAGTTCAAGGGTTACTGCAAGGAGGTGGGAATCAAGACGGAGATGATTGTTTTGTACAAACCACAATGTAATGGGGTTGCAGAGTGGAAGAATCGATCCATCATAGGGGTTTCTAAGGCCATGATACATGACCGAGACTTGTCGATGTTTATTTGGGCAAGGGCATGTAATACATTAGTCTACATCTAGGCCAATGTCCTCAAAGGATCTTGGAGGACAAGACACCAGAGGAGGCATTCACTGGTGTGAAGCTGTAAGTGAGTCATTTTTGCATCTTTAATTGTCTAGTTTATGTCAAGGTACTGGTAGAAAAGAGGACCAAGTTGGATCCCTCTAGTAGGAAGGGTTTATTTGTGGGTTACAGTGAAACTTCAAAGGCTTATAGGGTCTATATTCCAAAGCAGAGGAAGATATTAGTAAGAAGGGATGCAAAGTTTGAGGAAGACTTTGCATATACAAAGTCTCATGAGCCTATTTCAATGAAAGAGGATGAGGAGTAGGAAGTTCCAAACGTTGATCATGGGTCATCGGTGATTTCCATAGCAGTACAACAACCTTCAAGTGAAGAGGGGGAGATAATATCCCCTTCCACTTATGTTTGGAGACTTTGATGGTTCATGTTGGCCCTTGACCAAGTTTTGAGGAAATGTTGGTCATGTATGACCATTCTTGGGACTTCAACAGGTTGGTCGAAGATGGAGCGCCCAAGCAAAGCAAAGATCGCGGGAACTCACCCTTTTTGCGGGCTTTTTGGGGATTTTAGGGTTTATATAACGGGTATGGGATGTCATCCCATGGGTTTACCCATGTTCAGGCCCTTTTTGTAATGTATAAATAAGTGTCTAAGAATGTAAGAAGTAGAATGGCTTAGTGCAAGTAAAGTTACTAGTCATTGATCGACTTAGTGCATGACTAGTTGGCTTAGTGCAAGTAGAGTTACTAGTCATTGATCGGCTTAGTGCATGAATATTTGGCTTAGTGCAAGGATGTGTTGAGGCTTGCAGAGCTAAGTGAAAGTGTTTTGTAAGTGCTTTGTGCATAGACTGTTTAAGGCTTTGTGTTGTGACCTGATTTAGAGGAAGATGGATCTAGTGCGCAGTGCGCAAATCACCTGTCCAATGAGGAGTAAGCTCTGTGGCTCTGTGCTTGTAAGAAGGTTGAAGAAGACTAATAAAGAAGAAGAAGAGTTGGTGGATGTAGCCCCACACTGGGGTGAACCACGTATATCCTATGTTATTGTGCTTTGTGCTATGTGTTCATGATGGTTATGATTATATTTGCTTAGTGCACTGTTCTGGATATATGATAGGTAGATCCATCAGTGCTTAGTGCTTGATACATGAATAAATGCTAGATCTGCTCTGATGCTATGTGTCAAATGCTTAGATGTGTTTGATATGGATTAATACTGCGTTGATTTACAATTAGGGTTAATCTGCGATGTGAATAAGAATCATAATTGAATGCATACTATTGGCTAAGTGCTCTATTAAGTATCGTGATCACATATATGTGTCCCAGATAGGTTGTAGACACTTGAGTCCTGCAACCCCCCCTGCCTCTACCTCGGGTGAGACTTCATCTGCTTTGCAGGTGTTGCCGAAAGGGTCGGTAGTTAGGGTTTTGTTGGTGCGTTGTTGAAGCGTTGAACCCTAGGTCTGCTCCTGTGCCAACAGTTCACTTAGACATTGAGGGATGCTCAAGAGCATGTGGAGACTCCTAGGAGCACATTTATAGAGAACATACCTCCAAAGAAGTTTCCAAACTACATGGCATTGATGAGAAACAATCTATATTTTGAGCCTTCTAGCTTTTAGGAGGAAATAGCCTAGTAGGTATGGTGAGATGCCATGGTGGAGGTGTACACCTCCATCATAAAGAATGATGTTTGAGACATAGTGCCAAAGACTGAATGGAAAGTCAATTGTGTGTTCCAGATGGCTCTACAAGGTCAAACATGCAACAAATGGTAGCATTGAAAAATTCATAGTGAGGTTCGTGGCAAGAGGGTTCTCCCAAAGAGAGAGAGTGGACTATGGGGAGACAATTGCTCCAATCATCGAGTACACTTCTATTTGAGTAGTTATGTCCTTAGTTTCATTTATGGGATGGAGGATACATCATATGGATGTGAAGATAACTTTCCTTAATGGTGTCATTGAGGATGAAGTGTACATAAAGCACCCACAAGGCTTTGAGGTAAGTGGGAAGGAGTCCCATGTATGCAAGCTTAATAAATCCTTGTATGGACTTAAGCAGGCATCGAGAGCATGGTATTCTAGGATTGATGGATATATGTAAAGTATGGACTTCACCAAAAGTGAAGTAGATTCTAACTTATATTACATATTTGTTGAGATTGATGTACTCATTTTGGTGTTGTATGCAGATGACTTGTTTCTAATAGGTGCAGAGAAGCTCATTGCAACGTGCAAAGTAGGCATGGCACTTGAGTTTGAGATGAAGGACATTGGCATGATGTATTACTTCTTAGGATTGGAGGTTTGGCATAGACAAAGGGAGATTTTCCTTGGCATAGTCTAAGTATTTTCTAGTATAAATGTTTTTAGAAATTAGTTTATTCTAGTTTGTTAGGATAAGGACACCTAGCTTCTATGTAAAGGACACCTATCAGACTCATTTGATTATGTGATTGGTTGTTCTCCTAGATTTTAGTTTAGAGTTGAGCTATGTAAACAAGCTCCTTCTTCAAGTGAGGTTAACAATTTGATTATGAGTCCTCAATTCAGATTGTAATCACTTTTTCCTTATTAATAAAATTACGTGTCTGAGGACACTTTGTCAACATGATATCGAGCCATGGTAAAATGGTGATGGATTGAGGAAGCAAGGAAGTCTCCACAACATCATCCTAGATCTCTTCAAATTCAAGGACAACGATACCGAGGTATTTTTGTTGTTAATTCAATAAGGAAAAAGTGATTTCGGTTACAACAGTTTGTGTTTTGAAAATTTTGATAAGATAAATCATTATTTTCAGCCATTGAAAAAGTTTTGAATCAGATATATTCTCTATTTGTTGTCATTACAGATTTATTTATGATCATATCTACTTTATTTAACAAGTAGATATGTTGTAATCCAAGTAGAGGGCTCATTTTTTTTTATAAAAATTGTGTTAGATCTTATAGAACCATTGTTATTTGCTTTTGAGGCTCATATTGTAAAAATTGCTTCAGATCCATTTATAAATCTAGCAATTTATTGTGAAGAGCTGTAATTGTTTTTTGTCACCTTGATATATTCTACCCCTTCAAATGATCTAAAATTCTGAGTAAAGAAACGAGTTCTGCGTTTGCCTCCCTGCATTAATTAGACTTGGCAAAGTCTGCAAAATCTTTGATCACGCCCTTGATAAAACTGCTCTTCAAATTGGTTGATTGTTGCTCACTATCATTTTGCAAGCCTATGTAATCGATGGGCGGTCGGGTGCCATCGTATTTCTCAACACTGGATTCCATGCCCACTCTAATTTCCACAATCGCTGCTAAAGGTGTTATACATGCCACATTTATCGGATTTGGTACAACTTTGTGACAGGTTTTAACCAGATCTCAGTGGATAGAAATCTCTCACTTACCAACATTGTGCTCCAATGGATTATTCTCATCATAAGGAAAGAATAAATGCAATCAAATCGTGATCAAATGGTGAGCCTTGCCAAGATTAATGTGCAGCAAAAACGAAATGGAAGTTCGCATTGATATTTTATTCAAATCTCCACGTGCTCTCCACACCATTTTTACTACCCCGATATTACTATTGTTATCGCCTTTGCCTTCCCTTGTTCTCTGATGAGGTAACCGGTTTCTGATCAGAACTTTATTTCTCTCCACTGACATAACTGCGCATCAAGTTTTCTGGCCTCTTCTCTGAGTAATTGAACCGAACTGACATTCACTTGCTAGGGCACGCGAAATTTCCAGGGTTTTGCATTGCAAAATCGTGACAAGAGCTCACACGGTGGATGTTTTCATTTGCAGCGATTTGTGAACTGGCCCGTTAGCATTTACCAGTTCTCAGAGCATAGGAAACGCCTTTGCACATAGGAAAATCATGGTGCCAATACACACAGAACAAACTACACTCAGATCCGATCTACCTGCATTTTCTCAGCAAAGCAAACAGTGGGCAGAGGTTTGTCTTTGCATCATTTTTTGTTGCATACATCTGAAGGTTTTCTCAGATTGTGAGGAAATCGTTGATATGTAGACATAGGCACTGTTTACGTACTTCTCCTGACCTCGAGTTTATCAGATCGGGTGATCTGGTGTTCAGTCATCCCTCGTGCAAGCTCTTGTCTAGGATATTGTGTGCATGATCTGCACCTTAATAACCAACGTCCTATCACTCCAAGATTCGCGCCACCAATTCGCTTGGTATTCGCTCATCTTTTCACTAGTATTTGTTAACTTTATGGGAGACAAATAATTTTTTTTTACATAAAGATGAGAAGTGATAAGAGGATTTTGGTTATTTTTTGAAGTGTTACTTCACAAATATTGATATCAATTTTTTAAAGATTGTGAAGTGTTTAAAAGGACAACCACCGTGATTGAAGCAAAGAGAATAAGCATAGATTACAGATTATTAGGTTGAAAGTCTCATCATTAAAATTGGGAAACGAGAAATAGTGTTTCTTCATGTTTGACTTTTCTAATTCAAGGGTGGGCACATTTTGATTTTTGTATAAGATTATAATTCTTGTAAAATGATCAAATTTTGAAAGTTCTAATTGTAAATTTTAAGTTAAGAGTTGAGAAGAGTTCAGTGAAATACTCTCTCGAACTCTTTTTCCAACGAGATTTTTAAAGGGGCAAGGTCAAGCCTTTAAAAAACGCTTGTTTTGCGTGGATTGTGTACTCTTTTTTTTGGTGCCTTCTGTCTCTCTGTTGGTGTTTTGTGGATTATTCACTTGCAATCTTGCAATAAGGCAATCTACCATCGTGTCAAAATTAATCAATCTATTCACAAAATCAAATAAGTTAGATGGACCCAAGAATTACAAATCTTGGAGTCGACACATGCTGAAAAATTTAATCTATAATGAATTATGGCATGATATTTGTGATGATGATACTGCTCCAACTAAGCCAACCGACGCTACTTCTTTAGCTAGATGGCATTTGAAAGATGAAAAATCACTTGCTTTGCTTTGCTCTTATGTAACTGAACACAAGTTTGTACATATTGAGAATTCCAAAGATGCATGGTCTGCTTGGAATCTGTTCAAGAAGCTTTTTGATACTCCTGCTGCATCTCATAGAGTTGATCTACAAATGAAATTGCTTAAACAAAGATTAGCAGATAACGATGATGTATTAGAATACATTTCAAGAATTAAGAACATTCATCAGGAAATCATAAAAGGCGGTTTTCCTAAACTTGAAGATAATTTTCTAGTCTCCATTGTGATAAATGGCTTGCCTCAATCTTATAAGCATTTTCTTGAGGCTTTGCAAATAACTGATAAGTTATCAAGTGTGACTTTTGATTCACTTAGTGAATTACTGGCTCAACATAGTAATCTTTTGGAAAACAAAAACAATCAGGAGAAGATCTTCTTTTCACTAAAGCTGAAAGTTCTAAAGGAAGAGGACAATCAAATTTTTGAAAATTTTAGAATCAGTCTTCTAATCGAGGCTATGGCAGAGGTCGTGGTCAAGGTAGAGGTCATAGCAATTTTAATCAACAAAATTTTCAAAGTAATCCTCCCAATAATAATGCACAATCAAGAAGAGGCAAAAATTTCAGTCAAGTGAGATGTAAAAGATGTTTAAAGATGGGTCATTATGCATCAAATTGTCTTACAAGCAATGATCAATTGCCAAAGTTTAAGCAGACATAAAATTCAAATTCTCAACAATCAGCTCAATATGCAGAGGATCAAGATTACCAGGATGATCAATATGAACATGTTTTTACAGCAGTTCAACAAGAAGATTCATTTGAAAATGATTAGATATTGGACACGGGGGCTACTCAGCATATGACTTATCGCAGAGACTATTTTTGGAATTATCAAGATGTTCAACTAAATCCCATTTATTTAGTTGATGATACAACTCATATACCTCAAGGAAAAAGGTTTAGTGAAAGTCTTTCTTCCTGGAATTGGTGAAAATGGATTTCAAATGTTTGGTATGTACCAACTTTTAAGAAAATATTGTTATCAGTAGTCACAATCAGACAAGCTGGACATCAAATCATCGTGCAAGATGGTTTGGTGAAGATTAAGTAAGAGAAGGATAACTTGAAAACAATAATTACATGATATGAAGATGGGAAATTACTAAGAATGAATGGGAAAGTTATCCAAAGAAAGGAAGAGTTTGCAGCAACAATGAATTCTTAAATGTCTTCATTCAGATTATGGCATTTTCGATTTGGTCACTTAAACTTTGATAGTCTCCTGAAACTTAAGTCCCAAGATTTGGTAAAGGGTTTGTCAAATTTCAAGAAAGAAAATTCCAAGTGTGAAGCTTGTATTTTTGGCAAGCAAAAGCGAGAAGATTTTCCAACCATCTCATGGTGAGCAACAAAGTATTTGGAGATGATTCACAATGATATATGTGGTCCAATGGAATCTTCTTTCGGTGGATGTCGATACTTTATATTGTTCATTGATGACTACACTAGAATGACATGGGTATACTTTTTAAAGGAAAAGTCTGAAGCTTTTGAAAAGTTTAAAAATTTTCAACGCATGGTTGAAAATGCAACAAGAGAAAATGTTGCATCTTTGAGAACAGATAATGGAGGTGAGTTCACTTCAACTGAATTCAATGATTATTGTCGAGACAATGGAATTAAGAGAAACTAACAAATTCCTATACTCCACAGCAGAATGGAGATACTGAAAGGATGAACAGAACTCTCATGGGCATGGCAAGATCTATGGTGCAATTTAAAGGGTTGAGCACAAAATATTGAGCTAAAGTAGTCCATACTACAGTTTATCTCAGAAATCAATCACCTACATCAACTTTAGATGGACAAACACCTTATGAAGCTTGGTACGGTTTTAAACCCAAGGTAAATCATCTTAGGGTTTTTGGCTCAACATGTTATGTTTTAGTTCTTAAGGAAAAGAGGGCTAAATTAGAAAACCGAAATCTGAAGTGTACCTTCATTGGATACTCTGATGAAAAGAAAGGGTATAGGTGCTTTCAAATGGAAAATTCATTGTCAGTAGAGATGTAATTTTTGATGAAATTGAAAGTAACAGTTTTGATGAGATTAATCATCTCCTTAGTCGTTTAGAGAAGAAAAAAACTAAGGGTAAAGGTAAGTTGAACAAGTCAAAGCAAACATTTTGGTTCGAAAAAGACTTTGTTTCTTTAGAAGACATCTCTCCATCAAAAATTTCTTCTAATTCATCTGATAATGAAACAACAAAAGACTCTTCTGATACTGAATCTTCAAAATAATCTTCTCCCACCTCAAATATTTTAGATGATAAAAGAGCCTCATTTTTTGAAAATCCTCTTTTCAATAATAATGGTGATTCGGATCCACAATCCCCTCAACATAAGAAGCCAAAGTGGGCTGAACAACTTCTCAAAGATGTTCATTCAGATGAAATTAACAAAACATGAACTAGGGGATCTTCAAGAGCAGAAGCAAATTTTGCTCATGCTTCCACTGAACCTACTTCTTTTTCTGAAGCCCCTGGACATGAATAATGGCAGGAAGAAATGATTAATGAATATGATTTAGTACTTGCAAATGGGGATTGGAACTTAGTTGATTGTCCACATGATGTTAAGCCCATCGATTGTAAACGAGTTTATCGAGTAAAGTACAAGCCCAATGTTAAAATTGACAAGTACAAAGCAAGACTTGTTTCTAAAGGTTTTGCTCAACAGGAATGAATTGATTATGAAGAAACTTTTGCACCCACAACTAAATGGAATACTATAAGAATTGTTATCAATTTGGCTGCACATAATGGTTGGAAATTACATCAAATGGATGTCAAAAGTGCCTTCCTGAATGGTGATCTAAGGAAGATATTTTCATGACTCAACCACAAGGGTTTGAAGCTAAAGGACAAGAACATAAAGTTTGCAAACTTGTGAATGATTTATATGGCTTGAAACAAGATCCTCGAGCTTAGTATGCAAAAATGGATGAGTACCTATGAAAGGTGGGTTTTCAACGAAGTGAATCAGATGATACATTGTATATTCGAATGCAAGATAAGCACATGGCGATACTTGTACTCTATGTTGATGACTTAATCATAACATGAAATAATGAAGCTCACATCAAACAGGTTAAGGAAGAACTTAAAGCAGGGTTCAAAATCACTGATTTAGGGACACTTCATTATTATCTTGGAGTTGAAGTATCTCAACATCCTAACCAAATATTCCTTAGGCAAACTACTTATGTCACTGAATTGTTAAAGAAATTTAGCATGGAAGATTGCAAACCTTATCTTACCCCCATGGAGCAGAAATTGAAACTTTCAAAATTTGAAGGGGGGGAATTGGTAAACAGTACAAAGTATAAGCAATTGTTAAGCCCATCAGTTGTAAATGGGTTTATCGAGTAAAGTAAAAGTCCAATGGTAAAATTGACAAGTACAAAGCAAGAATTGTTGCTAAAGGTTTCGCTCATCAGGAAGGAATTGATTATGAAGAAACTTTTGCACCCACAACTAAATGGAATACTATCAAAATAGTTATCAATTTGGCTGCACATAATGGTTGGAAATTACATCAAATGGATGTCAAAAGTGCCTTCCTGAATGATGATTTAAGGAAGATATTTTCATGACTCAACCACAAGGGTTTGAAGCTGAAGGACAACAACATAAAGTTTGAAAACTTATGAAGGCTTTATATGGCTTGAAACAAGCTCCTCGAGCTTGGTATGCAAAAATGGATGAGTACCTATGAAAGGTGGGTTTTCAGCGAAGTGAATCAGATGATACATTGTATTTTCGAATGCAATCTAAGCACATGGTGATATTTGTACTCTATGTTGATGAATTAATCATAACATGAAATAATGAAGCTCACATCAAACAGGTTAAGGAAGAACTTAAAGCAGGGTACAAAATGACTGATTTAGGGACACTTCATTATTATATTGGAGTTGAAGTATCTCAACATCCTAACCAAATATTCCTTGGTCAAACTAAGTATGCCACTGAATTGTTAAAGAAATTTGGCATGGAAGATTGCAAACCTTCTCTTACCCGCATGGAGCAAAAATTGAAACTTTCAAAATTTGAAGGGGGGGGATTGGTAAATAGTACAAAGTGCATGCAATTGGTTGGAAGTCTCATTTATTTGACAAATACTCGACCAAATTTGTCATATTCAGTCAGTATACTTTCAAGGTTTATGTAGGAACCAAGGGAAAGTCACCGGAATTCAGCAAAAAGGGTACTAAGATACATTCAAGGTACAAAACATTTTGGTCTTCTCTACAAAAGGAACA